>ML373960.1:0-25717 GCA_005239525.1 Nicotiana knightiana | reverse complement strand
GAGAGAGAGAGAGAGAGAGAGAGAGAGAGAGAGAGAGAGAGAGAGATAAGCCCCAAGCACTTTGATCATAGATTATTGCCTATTTTGAAGATTCAAGGGAAATCACTCACTAGGCCACCACATATCCGGGTAACTCCTTGTTCCAAGCTCTCATGCAAGTTTTTACGGGTCTAAGTATGGTGGAGAGTAGTAGATAGGACATGCATGTATTGATAGAGGTGTCTTGAAGGTTTGATGAATTATCCAGGATGAATTGTGGGTTGATATTGGTTGTTGGGTAAAGTAAATCTTATGAGAGAACCTTGTAGTCAAATTTGCACACCTAGTGCTTAATGAAATTCCTAGATGAGCTAAACCCATGAAACCTTTCATAATTATGGTTCAATTTTATCATATCTCTAATATATTAAAGTCGCTGGGAGTTTCAGAACGTTGTAGTAATGTAAGAAAATCTCAAGTTCCTATTTCTGTCATTACAGTCTGCTTCTATGGTTAGCTGGTCCAAATGCTTATAGTTTGATTCATATTTTGATTGTATAATGCTATGCTCCTCTTTTGTGCTTATCCTCAATGTGTTTTGAGTTCTTATATGCCTATGAACTGAGTATATGATTTTTCTCAATGTTGCCCATATCCTTAAATATTTTAAGATGATTCTTGAGAATGAAAGTATGAATTATGAATTGCGGTCGTCATGCCATGAATGAATATTTACATATAAGGCCAAGAGTTCCACTGAAAAGGAAAGAAAATATGAAAGGCTATGGAAAGTATATGATCCGTTTTATGATAAATGCTTTTGGGAGTATTGTTAGGTCACCGAGGAAGGTTGGGTCATAAATACCCAAGCTTGAAACTACACGTTCTGGTGTAGGGATTGATTGGGTGATAAATTTCTATTATATTATATTGAGATTATTCCCCTTAATTGGGATGAGTTGAGTTGAGAGCTAGAAAAGACCATGTCGACCCACATGGCATTATGGTGAGACGACTTAGGCGATCAAGTAGAGATTGGACGTCATATCGTGCACATGGTGGTGTTGTATTTCTATTTCAAGCCTCATACTTTGAGGCAAGCCGGCTTAGACAATCGGGCAGATATCGGACTCCGTGCTATAAGCACGATGGTGTATCGGTGCTAAAGATCTCCCAACCTAAAACATTAATTTTTACTTGAAGGTTTACCTCACTCTTGACTTGGTATTTTAATATTATTTGATTTTCTTATTGATTTCATGTCTCTCTCCTTTCGTACTTTTACCCGATTCAATGAAAGGGTGTTTAGCCTTACACACTAGTACTAGTCCATATGTACTAACGCCCCTTTTTCCAGGGATACTGCATCTTTAATGGATGCAGGTGGTTCCATAGCAGGCCACATCGATCAGTGATAACAATACGCTCTCTTCTCAATTGACTTGGTGAGACCCACTTCATATCAGGGTCTTGTATTTTGATTTTTGTTCATAGTGTATTGAGATAAGCCAGCGAGTTTCCCAACACTATCATATTAATCTTTCGTATCAATTAGAGGATCCCATAGTATGTGTTGTATTTCAAACTAGAAATGTTGTACTTGTAATACATGTTTCCACTTCTAAACTACGATTGCGTAATGTATTTTGCGCATTGTAAATGGAGTTTCTAAAAGAAATGAAGTGTTGTGCATGTTACTCTTTCGTTGTCTAACTCGTGATATTCATCTTCGTATTATTCAGGGGTAAGGTCGGGTAGAATGTATTAAGTAGGCTTGCTTGACTGGGATATCTTGGTTGAACAGTGGTTGTGCTCCCCAAGTTCGGGGCATGACACCGGAACCCGGTGCGCTAAGGCCTGAGTGTACTAATCCTAATACATGTAATATACTCAACCTTACTGACAAACGATTACCTGATCAAAGGACACAACCATCTACACACAGAAAAGGCCCAACATACGTATATATATATATATATATATATACATAACAAGGCCGACAAGGACAATATAAGCATTACGAGTCCAATAAGAAGGCCGACAAATCCATACAAGACTACTATATACAATACGATAATATACAAGCCTCTAGAGAGTGCATCAACAACATCTAGTCGGGACAATACCCCAATATATCCAACTATCTGTATACATAGAACCTATACGTATCAACTCACTAAACAACTCCAGAAGAAGGGAGCATGACAACATTCAAATGAGTTGAGACCAACTGCGAGGTATCATCTGAATCTCTATCGGTACCTGCGGGCATGAAAATGCAGTGCCCCAGTAAAGGGTTATCATTACCAAAGATTTACTGAATATGTAAGGTGGTAACATACATAAATAAAATATGGAATGTGAAAGAAGACTACATAAGTCAATTTGAAACTCATAACAAACCTCTGAGAGCATACACAGTCACAATCATGGGTATATATACATGTCCATAAAAATCAAGCCACTCAATGGGGTCATATAATAATAGTATCAGGCCACCCTGAGGGTAAAATCATTTCATAATATAACATACCCGACATCAAAGACGACTCGGTCGTACCCGGCCTTGATCGGACTCGGTAATATCTCATGTCATATCATAACATACCCGGCCTCGAAGAGGACTTAGTCGTACTCGGCCTTAATAGGACTCGATAATGTCAAAACCAGCTATAGCGGTGTGCACATATAAGTGCCATCCCTGGCCAATTATAGTGCGGCTCGATAAGAATATATATATATATATATATATATATATATATAAGTGCAATGCAAGCAATAACTCTGAAGGGCCCTATGGGTCCGATTGGAGTGACTCAAGGTCGTTATCCTTTGATTATCATTTTATAACTATGTTTGTATCAATTTTCTGAGAGTCAACAAGGATTATAAGAAAACATAATATTCAAAGGCTATGAAGGCGTGAAGTGATCCGACAAAGAATAATAAGAGTCATGAACTATAACAATATGAAACAACGAGGTTCACAAGCTTTAATCTTGAGAATAAAGTTCCTTTTGAAGTAACATCACTATAATTATGTTCTAGGTAGATTATGCCAAAAGAAAGAAAGAGTGGGCCTTAACATACCTATGTTGTTTAGTTAACGACTCAAAGTATATCATCCTAAAGATTTAATCTACATTAAGACAGTAAAACTTGTAGTTAAATTCCATATAAGGACTACAAACATACTTCTAAGCTAGTAGGTCACTGACAGAAAATCAGACAACATTTCCCCTATAAAATTCCACTTTCATCCAAAACACAAGGAAACGGTAGAACGAGATCACAAAGAAATACACAACAAGAATAATGGTCTCAACA
Source organism: Nicotiana knightiana (assembly GCA_005239525.1). Taxonomy (NCBI): domain Eukaryota; kingdom Viridiplantae; phylum Streptophyta; class Magnoliopsida; order Solanales; family Solanaceae; genus Nicotiana; species Nicotiana knightiana. Next base: position 22,411 of record ML373960.1, on the reverse strand, counting down.
AGAATAGCTCAACAATGTGTAGCAAGGATTCCACAAAATTACAATTCGACGATAAGAGAGATCACATGAATCAATGATTCCAATTACGGATAAGTCAACAATGAAAATGGATAACAAAACTTCAGTTAAGGTTGAGCAATTACGGAAGAGATACAACAAGTTCAATTAAGGGTAAGCAACTACATAAAAGATAATAATAACTTCAATTAAGGATAGGCAATTACGGAAAAGATAGCATGAAAATAAAAGAGGCAACAACTTCAGTTAAGGAACATAAGAGTTTAATGGACAATAAGGATGGAACATGAAACAATAAATTCCAAATAAGACACGTAGAAGTGAATTTAGTAAATGTGGGATTTAACATGACAAAACAACTTCATATCTAATGAACATAAGAACCTAAGAGTCCTAAACGGTCAAATTTTCACAAATAAGCCCGAGCACGTACTTATCACCTCGAGTGAAATAACCTCCGGACGGCTCAAATCTAGCTAAAATAACTTTAAATCATAAATAAAACTTATAGAAAACAATTTCGGATAATAAAGCTTCAATCTTTAACAAAAACTAAAAGTCAACCTAAGAGTCAACTCCCCAGCCCGCACCTCGGAACCCGATAAAATTTATAAAACCCGAAGATCCATTCCGATACGAGTTCAACCACACCAAAATTATCAATTTCCAACATCAATTCGTCCTTCAAATCATCATTTTACACTTTTGAAAGATTTTGCAAATTTTCCCCAAACTTCCAACTTAATTCTCTAATTAATGATGAAAACAAAGATAAAACCATGAAATAAAATCAAAACCGCGTAAAGATCACGTTCCCCAAACAACGACGTGAAGAACCCCTCAAAATTCGCTCAAATATGAGGTCTCTAGCTCAAAAGATGAAAAATAGACAAAACCCACGATTTGGAAAATATATTCTGCTGCCCAGTGATTTATGGATCGTGATCGCGAAAATGCAATTGCAATCGAGAACAAATGCATGCGATCGCAAAGAAGGGAACAACTGATTCCCCTAAGAATATACTACGCGATCATGAACCATAACATGCGATCGCGAATGAGAAAATATACCAGCTGCTAAGGCTGTGCTACGCTAACTCAGAACTGTGAACGCGAACACGGTGAAGGAGGATACACACATACGCGATCATAGCAGAATCATGTGAACGCGAAGAGGAAAAGGTCCATCCACCAAAATAGTCTACGCGAACGCGGCATAAACTTCGCGATCACGTATAAGGGAACACCAGATTTCAGATCAGCCATCCAAAACATGAAAAAATGGCCCGTAGCCCGTCCGAAACACGCCGGGGTACCTGGGACCCCGTCGAAACATTCCAACAAGCTCCCTAACCTAATGCAGATCCACTCGAGGTCCCAAATCACATCAAACAATGTCGAAACTACGAATTGCACCTCGAATCGAACTTATGAATTTTCAAATCCTCCAACTTTCAAAACTCATGCTGAAACATATCAAATCAACCCGGAATGACGTCAAATTTTGCATGCAAGTTCCAAATGACATAACAAAGCTAATACAACTCTCGAAATTTTAATATGAGCATGATATCATCAAAATCAACTCCCGGTCAAACCACTTATCCTTCCAAAACTCCAACTTTTCAATTTTCACCAAAATACTTCAAATTAACCTACAGACCTCCAAATCCAAATCCGGACGCACGCCTAAGTCCAAATTATCTTCGCCACCTTATATCACTCCATATTCGTCCTATTCTCTTGCTCGTCTTTGATCTCCATTAACTTCGAGTGTGCTGCCTTCTTAGCTTTCACTTTTCCTTGAACCTCTCCATTCACCACCAGTTCCTTCTATGTCCATCAGAGTAGCCCTTTGAGACCCCCCTAATTTACATCTCTCTAGCTGCGTCCCTGATACAAGTCGCTCTCCTTGTCCACATACTACTTGCGTTCCCAACTCCTAGGGTTTGTCTTTAATCAAGGCTCCCCACTTAATCATAGGTTGATCATACACAACCCTCGTTATTAATATAAAGCGTGAAGTTCTTTTTCACTTCAACATGAATTGCATGCAGACATATTACATGGATGTGATTTACATATTTTATCTTCTATTTAAGTGTGAGCATCAATTTTCCGTGAAGCCTTAGCAGAAAAAGAAAAAAAGGATGGAATATAATCTTTATATATATATATTTCATTCTCCAAATGAAGCACACAACATCATTTGCTGCAATTGTCATATAGGAGGAAAGTGACATAAGTCCCTTGAAACTATCTAAAAGCTATGCATTGATATTCCTTTTATCACCTTCATCAACGGATTCGATATGTTTCTCAAGTCTCATGCATGATTACTGTTTCATTCAATCAAACGAAATTAAAATTTCAAATGACGATAATGACAATAATAATATCAACGATACAATCCAAGGACACGTTTATTCCTATACTAAGCTGCTAGACTTATGCCAGTGATTAAATTACATGGAAATATTTAGTCTTTTGCATGAAGCCACTGAATAGTAGCATGCATGCAACCATTCGCGTCTTAGATATTCTCTTCTATCATATATAGTAGAACTATTATCGGTGGCAAGTGCTTTCCTTTAATTTAGATTTTGCAAGGAAAAAAGCTAAACGATATAAATAAAATTAACAGCTTAATTAGTTCAATAAATATTTAAAACAAGTTATTGACTGCATACATTTTTAATAAGTTACTGAATCTATCTACCCTTCATTTAAATGAGCGCCATAAGAAAAAAGGATACTAAGCGAGTAAAAACATCACCATTAACGTACAAAATATTGATGTATAAGCACATGACTAACAACTGTATATGTTAAAATGTAAGAAATTAAACAACAACGTCTAAATTAGGAAATTATTTAGGCAGAAAAATAACTGTTATTTAATAAAAACTGAGATTTATTCTCAAAAGAGATCACAGCTTACATAGCAAAACGAGAAGCTGGGATAGAAGTGAACCCATTATTTATCACTCCATAATTATATAGCTAGTTAGCTGAAGAAAAATTGCAGCACAACGCTACGCACTCTTACTTTACACACACAGATACACACTCTCTTTTTCCTTTCTTTTTGTTGCTAAAAGTAACTAATTAATGTCCACCTCTAGCTTATATTATTACTATTATTGTTGTTATTGAAGTCGAGTATATATCGATATTTCTAAATTATTAATTAATTTAAACCCATAAAGCTCCAGCTCTTTTAAGCATTGGCTTTAAGGAGCGTTGAAGGTGAAGACTCATAACTTCATTTTCACCACCCACCAGTTCACCGCCGATAAACACGGCGGGAACTGTAGGGTTACAGCCGAGCTTAGAAAGCGCCGCTTCGATTTCTCGGCCGCCTCTCTGCATCTCATCTAGCTCGTGAACTGCAGGGTGAACGCCGAGATCACAGAACAAAGATTTAATTGTATGGCTCATACAACAACTACTCTTGCTGAAAATCACCACTGGCTTTTCAGCTACCATTCTGCTTACTCTCTCCATTGCAAATCTTAGAAAATATTTAGGGTTTTGAACGTGAAAAAAGAGGGACCAAAAATGTGGAAGGTTAAGGATATAGTGGAGTGAATGTTGTTTGAGGTTTTTAGTGACTTGTGGTTCTTTGTAGGGACGTTGAGTTTTGAGGTGAGGAAAAACGAAGGAACAATGAGACATATTTATAGAATTCCTTAACGGTGTAGATTTGCTGAGGTTGCAAAAAAAAAAAAAAAGATTTGCTGAGGTTGCCAAAAAAGAAAATAGATTTGCTGAGGTTGCAAAAACAATTTTTATGCACTTCGCACTATCATAACAAGTGGAACTAATAATCTGAAAAATTAATAAAACAGATAACATCCTATAGAAGGTTAAATTATATTACTAATAATGTAATGATATTTACTTTTTCAGTGCATATATATAAGTTATATCCAATCAAAAATAGTAATTCCGAAACTATTAATATTAAAATATTCTATATATTACACATGACAATACTTTGTATTGCTTTTTAAGAAAAATATATTGTAATTTAGGGTTGCTGTAAATACCACGTACTAAAAAAAAAAAAAAAAATTCGAAACTATTAATATTAAATTCCTTTTATTATACATGACAATAAATTGTATTGTATTTTTTTTTAAAAAAAGTATTGTAATTTAGGGTTTGTGTAAATATCACGTATGAATAAATTTTTATTCTTATTAAGAAAATTTAAATGAATCCTTAAGGAATGATAAGTAACTTTCACACTATTGGAAAGATATTTGGATAGGTTCCAAAATTTACATGAGATCACCAATTTTGATAGTGATGGATAATTTATGTTGGCACTACATTAAAAAAAAAAAAAAAGTTTAATGTTGCACGATAACGATTCTTTGCATACGGATATAGAGACGTGTCAATACTGCGGCTTTTCTCTTTGCTTGATACGACAAATCATTAATTTAGATCACTTTACCCCATTTTACTTTTATTATCAACTTAATTATTCTTGTTTATCAAAATAGTAATGTCGGTGCCCCATGACTTGACCCATCATCTTTTGCATGTTGCTTAATTTTGCTCCGAAATTAATTAATACTATTAGTTTTTCCCATTATATATCTTTTTCTTAGTGGAACAGAAAGTGGACTACTTCATGATGTTTTCTTTCCTTTTTTGGGTTTAAGATCTTTGATAGTAATTAGCAAAATTAGAAGTTAGAAAGGGATGATTAGGCAATCGGGTCGGGTTAAGATAATCTTGTTTATGTTTTGATCAGAGTGATTATTTAATTATGATTTATCTTTTTCCAGGAAGAATCTGCTGAGTTGGAGAGAGGGAAGTTGGATTTATCCAATTGGTAACTTTTTTGTGGTCCAATATATAAAGATTCGCATCCAATTCACCAATAAATATATGGAAAATGCAAAAGGATAGAATTTTTGTAATGACGTTGATGACCACATGCTTAAATTGTTACTAATATTATTATGTGTTTGTGTGTAATTTATATTTTGAAGTTAATATTTAAACAGATATAATTATCAAGCTTGTACATGCCAACAAGAACAATAAAAACTGTCTTTTAGTTTTATTTTTTTTGTAACTAATTGTTTGAATAACTTGAAATATTGGGAAAGATTACGGAAAACAATGTGTAAGATAATCAGCTATATATAGTAAGCAAATTATGCATCGCTTATTTCCTTATGCTAATAAATGAAACCTATCTTCGAAAAGTTTACTAACAAGAAAAACTATAGTACATAACAAGGAGACATAACCTTGAGGTCCAGGATATTATCTTCAATTCCTTTTCATGCACATGCTAGTAATAGTTACCAAATAAATTGATAAGTTGGACATTTCTTGAGCGACGTATAATTAGGTTGATTCTGAGGCGGAGTTAGGATTTCAAGTTTATGAGTTCGGGATTTTAATACTGGGTTCTAAATTAATAATTTATACATATTTAATGAACATTTAAAACAACTACATGATTCGAACCAAAGTTACTGAGTTCGGCGGTCGAACTCGCACTCCGCTCTCTAGCTCCGCCCCTGGGTTGATCAATGGTTTCTTGGTCACTACCACGTGAGAATAAAGTTCCATCGAACAATATTTACATGTGGTCGAACGTTGAGATTGACGATCTCGATCGATGGTTATGGAGACTCGAGACCAAAATCTATATATTATCGAAATGATATTACTTGAGAGAAAATTCTAGTAGTTATGTCCCATCACACACTGCACAAAAATTGAAGTTGAAGTCAGCATAAAATATTGTTCATTTTTAAAGGTTTTGTTAAATTTATTGCTAATTTAACAAAAACATGATGAATTATTTACATATTACATTTAGGAACGTAAAACATAAACACATTTTGCATACACACGTGTACATTATACATTTAACATTTGCAAAATCTAGTACTGGAGGATTATCCTTTTACGTACTCGTCATCCTGAAAGGTATAAGTATATAACCATAGAAAGACACTATATTTAATGCAACACTTCTATTAATTAATTTAATATATGGGTAAGGATTTAGCGTTAATACTATAATCAAATTGGAAATTAAGACTAAAACAAAAGGCATTCATGTTTGTGGCTAACTATAATAGTATTACTTTTTCCATTATTTACTTCTTTATGAAATTTTAATATCAAATACTTAGAAACTATGAGAATGAAATAAAGATTTCTCTAGAGAAATCTCGACAGTTCAAAAGTTGATTCACTTTTATCAGGCTTTTCAGCATATGCCTATATGGGGAATCTTGGACATGTTGATAATAAACTTAAAAAAAGAAAAAAAAAGAAAAAAAAAAGAAGGTGTCCACAGCTTGTTCTATGTGAATGGAATTTGCTAGTGCTTTAAGTTCATGTCCTACGGACCTACACAAGGGACTGTGACCTAAAGTTAGGGCAGTGCAGCGCCCATAATTGGCTCTTGTGGATCCCAAAGGCCGGTTTTTAAGGTTACTTGTACGGATTTAAAGTTATTCTCTCCAAGTGTTCGAGTTCTAAGCATATCAAATATCTTTTCTTTGTTGGATTATTTTTGTGAACAGTATATTTTGTATCGAAGTGTATATATAGGAGCGGAATCACGTTTGAAGAAAATGTTATCATCAAAATTTATATATTTATATACATATATATGGCATCACGTGACAAAGATAGTTTTGTAAATAGTCGGTTAAGCGTATTTTTGTGGGCAAATCTTTAAACGAGCCTTTAATTTATTGTTTGTTAAAAAAATGTTGTTATTTAAGTAAAAGGGTTTGGTTGACACGAGCACAACAATCGGCGGAGCGGATGGGAAGGGAAACATGGGTATAAAAAATTATATCTCTTCAATAGCTGAAGGATATTTCAAGTAAAAGAGCTGACGTATTATATTGTTTCATATTTGAATTTCTCTTACATTATATATTCCTGAACGGATAGGCTTGACGAAGTTTAGAAAAAATACAATAATATAATAATAAAGTTTTGCCGTTCTGTCTTTCGCACGAATGTCTGTCTGTCTTCATTCCAAATCGAACCCTATACCTCTTTTAACCTATAAGACTCAATTAAATCAACAAGCCAAGGCTCTTTCTTTGTTTACAAAGGTGATAATACTGAAAAAACAGGAATTAGCGGCAGATAAATTCTGTAGCGAAAAAGAAATATTCATCACTAATCCTATTTAGCGACGGATTAGTGACAAATTATCAAAAATTTTTGTTAGTTATTTTAGCGACGGATTAACGACGAAGTTCGTAGTTAATTCTGGTTTTTTAAGACTCCAATATCGATATGTTATTTATTGCTTCTCTTATGTAAATAGCGATATCACTTACGCAAAATCCTACGTACGCCCTCAGCATATAATAACTACGTGCTCAATGTCATCTTCGCTCAAGTTTTCTGTTACTGTTTCTCATTCTAACACAACTTCAAGTTGTAATTTATGTTATTCGAATAAAATGCAGAGGTTGACATTTTCTGAAAATTCATAGATTGCAAGAAGGATAAGCACTCATTGCTACTTGGGCTGAGATGAAGAGGATGATAATGAAGAGATTTGTGCCAACACACTTTTGAAGAGAGCTACAACTCGGACGAGAAAAAGAATTAATCTCATATTGCCAACGTAAAAGATGCCTTCACGAAGAAAAAGGAAATGATACTATAGGAGAGGCACACATTCATGCACTAGCTAGCATACGTAATTGATCAGATAGCAAACGAGAATAAGGAAAGGAAGATAGAGATGCGACAACTTTGGCTATCATTTACGTACTGATTAAAGTTAGAAAAAAAGAATGAAGTACAGCTCTATAGATTTTTTCTAGCTACTTGATAAAAGAAGTCAACTTCTTACCCACACAAACACACATTTGTATGATGATATGATAGATAGGAGAGATAAAGATGAGAGGGAAAACGAAGACGATTCTTGGCATCACACAAATGAAGCTGGAGTGTCGGGAGCGGATTCGGCTAAACCCAATAGCTTTGGTTCGAACTTTGTATTTGTCTTAAAAATCAATTGACTATGTGCAAATTATTAATTTAGTTAGAACCCAATAAATTAAAATCATTAAAATCTCGAACCCATAAGCTTGAAACCTAGCTCCGCCTCAGCTCAAATTTGTTGAGAATGGATTTACTTAGTGAGTCTAGGAGTTAACAATAGTTAGAGTTAGTAGAATTAACTACAGTTAGAAGTAGTATTAAATATCTGTTATGAAGTTGGTTAGTTAGTTAGATTAGCTGTCAATGAGCTGTCATATATTAGTTAGTTGAAGTAAGCCTTGTATATGTAGATTGTAGAGATATGAAATGAAACAAGCAATTCATTTTGAGCTCATTCTCTGACGACCTCCGTTTCTTCTCTGTACTTGCCTTCCTCGACCACCATTACTGTAATATTTCATCTCTAGCTCAGATTTTGACATGGTATCAGAGCTATGGAAGATTGAGGACAAATTGTACGAATTCATCATAAATTCACCGAGTTTTTTTTGTTCGAAGACCATGGTTGCCGATGATACTTTGCTTGATAAACTAAGCCACAATCATCTGTTGTTTTTGACGGCGAATGATAATTCAGGTTCAATACTCATCTCACTACAACTGAGAGGGATAGAGAATTACTCTGTATGGAGCCGAACGATGAGAATCCCGATCTTTGGTCGCAGCAAGTTGGGGTTCATTGAAGGCACATGCAAAAGGGAGGATTATGGTCTAAATCTCGTTGATCTGTGGCAATGATGTAACGCCATTGTCCTATCATAGATAATGAATTGTATTTCAGCTGAATTACTAAGTGGAATCACATATTCTTCAAATGCATGTGCAATTTGGAATGAATTGAAGGAGCGATTTGATAAGGTAGATTGCTCTAGGATTTTCAGATCTAGAAAATTGCTACGATCAATCAGGGAACCAGCTCAGTAGCAACATATTTTTCGAAATTGAAGTTGTTATGGGTAGAATTTGATTGGTTAGCCCCAATTCCTGGGTGTGATTGTGCTAAGTCGCGTGAATTTATCGTTTTCATGGAATAATTAAAGCTGCTACAGTTTCTCATGGGGCTTAATGAGTCTTATGAACAGGCTCGCAACCACATTCTTATGATGGTGCCTACACCAACTTTGAACAAGGCCTACTCCATGCTCACTGAACAGGAGAGTCAAAGGAGTATGACTATTGCATCTGCTTCTACTGAATGAGCAGAGACGACATCTCTAATAGCTGCTAGGAGTGGAGGTATGCAAAGATAAAAGCAAAATTATCATGTGCAATGTGATTTTTGTAAGATGGAGGGACATACACGTGAAAAATAATTTAAAATCATAGGCTATCCAGCTGATTTTAAACCTAGAAGAAGGTTTGGAAAAAATACCCCTAACTTTGCGAACAACAACACTACTAACAATATGACAATTGAAAACATAGAGCAACAGATTTTGGTGGAAACAACAATGGTATGAATGATGCTACTGCTGGTTTACCAAATCCACACTTCACACCAACACAATATAATCAAATCCTAAAGCTGCTCAATAAAGATGATCATGCAGAAAGTTCAACCAATATGACAAGTATTATCAAAGCGCTATTGGTTGATTCAGATTCTAGAAACTGGATTGTAGATACATGAGCAACAAATCACATGATTTCAGATTTAACCATGTTGTTTGAAAGGATCAAACTTAATAACACTAAGAAGGCCCATCTGCCAAATGGTAGTGTTACTGATGTATCACATTTTGGATCTGCCATATAGTATGAGGATAGTGAATAATATGCTATATGTTCCTGATTTTAAATGTAATCTTTTGTCAGTATCTAGGATCACTAAAGAACTATAATGTTCTATTCTTTTTCTGCCTGATTTCTATGTATTCCAGGACCTCTACACTGGCAGAGTGAGGGAGATTGGTAAAGAGAATGGTAGCTTGTACTTATTGCCTTAATTTTCTAATGAAAACACTAATATCAGCTTAAAGTTTGAATATAAGGCCAGAGAACATGGACATTGAACTGTGGCACAAGAGCATGGGGCATGTACCTGTTGGAGTGATTAGAAAATGTTTTGATTTTCCTTTAGTAGATAGTACTAAAACAATACAAGAATGTTCTATTTGCCCATTAGCTAAACATACTAGATTTCCATTTCAAAATAGTACTAGTATGACTACTGAAGTTTTCCATATGCTACATATAGATGTCTGGGGCCCGTACAATGTATAGACTTATGATGGAAATAAACTCTTTTTTACTGTTGTTGATCATCACTCTAGAGTTACTTGGTTGTTTTTGCTGAAATTGAAAAAAATTGTTGTAGTAATTTTAAGATAGTTTTCTAAAAAGGGTGCACACACAATCCAACAAAGCAGTTAAAACAATCAGATCTGACAATGGAAGTGAGTTCATAAACAATGAATTCAAGGAGCTCTTATTATCTCTTGGATAGTAATCAAAGAACCTGTGTCTACACACCCCAGCTGGGGTGGCATAGAGAAAACACATGCATGTTTTGGATGTTGCTAGGACTATTAGATTTTAGGGATGAATCCCACTTAAATTCTGGGGTCATTGTGTTTTGGCTGCCACATACATCATCGATACAATTCCTTCAACAGTTCTAAAAGGCAAGAGTCCATATGAAGTCTTTCATGGAAAAATACCTACCTTGAGCCATTTGAGGGTGTTGGGATGTCTATGTTATGCAAAAAAGTACCTTTACATGATAAATTTGGAGCAAGAGCAGTGGCTGCAGCATTCATGGGATACTTAGAAGTAACAAAAGGACATATAATATATGATTTAGCTAACCATTCCTTTTTTATTTACAAGGGTGTAACTTTTAGAGAAAATGTGTTCCGTTTCAAGCACAAATTTGCTGATAGTTCCAAGCTCTTCTTAAATAATACAACTTGGATGATGCCTTCAGAGGACACCAGCCATATAGATGACAATTATCATGTTGCTGAACCTTCACTCTGCAGCAGACTCTGAAGTCCCACCAGATCAATCATTGCAACATAGTGAGTTTCCTGATTCTGTCATACATGCTTCACCAATTGGAGAATCAGCTTATCATGTGCCAGACACTACCTACACACCCACTGATGAAACCTTGATTGAAACTGATTCACCTGTTGATACTTCTCATTTCCTCCAACCTCCTGCAGCAGTGCCACTTCTTGATTCTTATAATGCACCTTTGAGACAATCTCAGAGAAACAAACAACAACAAACATGGATGACTGTAACGATCCGATCAGTCGTTTTGAGAATTTAAGTTTCATTCGGCAGTATAAGGTCTTTTCAAACTTCATATTATGTGTATCAACTTGCCTGCATGGTTGAATTCAATTACCGGATGATTCAGAGTCTAATTGGAAGAAGGATTCTAGTTTTGGAAGCTTAAGCAATGGGAATTTGACCAGAATTTGACTTTTGTATAAACGACTTCAGAATGGGTTTTGGGTGATCTCAACAGCTTCATATGGTGATTTTAAACTTAGGCGTGCGTACGGATTTGGATTTGGAAGTCCGTAGGGTAATTTGAGGCATTTAAGTGAAAGTTGAAAAAGTTGAAGTTTGGAGGATGGAGAAGTTTGACCCATAGTTGACTTGGTGATATCGGGGTCGGAATGCGATTTCGAGAGTTGGAATAGATTTGTTATGTTATTTGGGGCTTGTCTGCAATATTTGACGTTGTTACGGGTTGGCTTGATAGGTTTCGATACGAGGTTTAGAAGTTGGAAGATTTGAAAGTTCATAAGCTCGATTCATGGTGCGATTCGTATTTTTGTCGATGTTTGATGTGATTTGAGACCTTGAGCGGATCCGTATTAGGGTATGGAACTTGTTGGTACGGTTGGACGGGATCCCGGGGGCCTCCGGGAGTGTTTCGTGCGAGTTTCGAAGGGTTTCCATGGTTTTGAAGAGGTCTGAGTTCTGGTGTAATCACACCTGTAGACCTTTGGGCGCAGGTGCGATGGTCGTAGGTGCGAATATGGAGGTGCAGGTGCGAGAGGAGATGGTCTTGGCAGTCTCCGTAAATACAGAGCATTGAATCACATATGCGGCACCGTAAAAGCGGATCCTTGAACACAGAAGCGAGATGGAGCGCAGGTGCGATTGGTCATGCACACCTGCGGTGCGCGGAGTCGGCTAATTTTTTCGTAGGTGCAGAAGTCCTGGCAGATTCATTTAAGTCGACGGTTGGCCATTTTTCTTCATATTTTGAGTTTTGGACTTCGGATTTGGGAGCTTCTTTTGGAGCTTGTCAAGATAATCGATTGGTTATTTTGATTAGGTTTGAGCCGTCCAGAGGTCTTTTCACCGGAGGAGTTCATTTTAGAATATCGGGTTGTCTTATTTGAGGTATGTATCTTGCCTAACCTTGTGTGGGGGAACTACCCCGTAGGATTTGAGTCTTCTATGTTGATTGTAGTCCGTGTACGTGAGGTGACGAGTACGTGCTCAGACTTATGTTGTGGAAATTGGTATTTTAGGGTTCCTAGGTTCTTGTATTCATTGAATATGTAGTTTTTCTTGTATGATTACGTTCCTTAATTACTCGTTTCACCTTTACCTTCTTAATTAGAATTAATTGCTTCATGATTCACTCTTATTGATATTTGATTCATATGTGCCTTAATTGAGACTGTTATCTTTTCCATTGCCATGTTTCCTTCTCCCTAACTACTTATCCCTATTTGCATTTGTAGTTATTCTTGTTTTGTAAATGATCTCCCTTATTTGAAGTTATAGTGATCTTCTCACTGCCTACCTTTAGTCGAATTAGCTATACCTCTCCCGTAATTGTCCAACCTTAGAAAAAGATTAGAGGTTCTATGCCTTAGTGAACTTACCTTTATTTGGAACTATTGGACTCGTGTTAGTTTATTCTTGTTGAACCGTACAGTGTTGGACTATTGTTACATGTTATTTTCTTCCTTGTTGAGATGTCCTTATCATGCCTAGTTTTCCTTATTGTGGTTCTTCCTTATTTACTAGTTTTACCTTTTATTGTGATCGAAGATTCTTGAGTTGATTTATTTACCGTGTCTTGTATTATTGTCATTGTTGCTGTTGTATTTGTTGTGGTGATGCACGAGGTTTCTGTCGTGCGGTTGTGGTTATTGTGATGCACGAGGTTTCTACCGTGCAATTGTTTATATGGGGATTTGCACGAGGTTTCTACCGTGCCGTGATTACTATTGATATTGCACATTCGGCGTGACAAGGCGGGATATATATATGGGTTGCGCATGTGGCATGATAAGGTGAGAACATGATTATGCACGTGCGGCGAGACAAGGCGGGCATTTACTTTACTATTGCACACGTGGAGAGACAAGGTGGGCCGTGTCAGGGATTGATTTTTGATGTCTTGTGTTGGCCTGGGGGCATTCTTGTTGTTGATAATTGTGTAGTGTACTCTTATCGATGTGAACTTTATCTTGTGAAAGTTGTGAAGAAATATTCTACGTGTTGTCCGTCTCTTTTCTTATGCTTACTAGTTGGTTTGAAACTATGTTAGGACACTTGCACAATCATACACATAGTTAAGCATTCTTATTAGCTAAGAGGTTTTCTGGATATCGTTGAGTATAGATACCCTTGTTCTATTTGCCTTCTATGTGAGAATGGCTCTACAGGAATGTGAGTCATCCGTGCAGTTGTGAGGTGTTACGAGGGCACATGATGCCTAGTGTTAGGGTTCAGGCATTGAGACCCGTGAGTTGTGAATTTTTCGTGGTTCGGTACCTCGTGGAGTTGACTAAACCTGATGTAAAAGCGGTTGAAATTGCTTAGTTATTACATGTCCTTGTTGTATATGTGATTCCGGATTTAGGTTGTGTTCTATTCACTCTTCTGTGTTATTTTTATGGTATCCCGTTAATACTTGTTGTGTCCTTTCTTATTGCAAATTTCTATATTGTTAGCCATATTGCGTAGTTTTTATGTAGATATCATATTATGTTGTTCCTATACTTATACTTGTTCAGTTTATTAGACTAGTGGGTTTCTTGACTGTTGCTCGTCACTACTCCACCGAGGTTAGTCTTGATACTTACTGGGTACCGCTGTGGTTTGCTCATACTGCAATTCTGCACATTTTTGTGCAGATTCAGGTATTGCGTAGCTGGTTGCTCGTTAGCTAGCAGTGTAGATTGTTGTTTTGGAGACTTAAGGTAAAACCTGCTACAACATTCGCGGGTTTCAGAGTCACCGTCCTATTTTTTTCTTACATTATTTTTATTTATTTATAAACAGTTGTATTTAGAAGTTGTAGTAAAACTCTATAGAGCTTATGACTTGTACTACCGGGTTTTGGGAGATTGTTTATTGTATAAAGAAATTTATTTCAGAAATTTTTAGACGCCAGATTTATTGTTGTTGTATTTTTCGTAAATGTTAGGCTTACCTAGTCCTTAAGACTAGGTGCCATCGTGATACCCAACAGAGGGGAAATTGAGTCGTGACAATGACAGACTTCATCATTGGATCAAAGTCCAAGATCACACCACAACCATCACACTTCATTCATGCCAGTATTGCTTATGACAGGCTCAAACCTTCCTACAAGCAATCATTAGCTGCATTCACCTCCATAGTGTAACCCCAAACTTTTCATGAGGCATCTAAAGATCCACTTTGGATTGATTCCATGCAGACAAAGTTAAAAGGCCCTTGAAGATAACAAGACCTGGGAACTAGTTACACTGCCCCCTGGCAAGGTGCCTATTGGGAGCAACTAGGTCTACAAAGTTAAATATAAGGCTAATGGGGATGTTGAAAGATATAAAGCTAGGCTAGTAGCTAAGGGATACAATCAACAGGAGGTATTGGACTATAATGAAACTTTCTCTCCTGTAGCAAAGATTGTCACTGTCAGGGCAGTGATGTCTCTAGCTGCTAGTGAAGGTTGGCATTTGCACCAAATGGATGTCTATAATGCTTTTCTTAAAGTGATGTCTCTAGCTGCTAGTGAAGGTTGGCATTTGCACCAAATGGATGTCTACAATGATTTTCTTCAAGTATACTTATATGATGAAATCTACATGTAACTTCCACAAGGTTTTTCAAGTCAGGGGAAGAATAAAATATGCAGACCTGTCAAATCCTTGTATGGGTTGAAGCAAGCTAACAGACAATGGAATGTCAAGTTAACAGATGCACTGCTCAACCTAGGCTTCAATCAAAGCTCACTAGATCATTCCTTGTTTACAAAGAGATAAGATAAGAGTATTGTAGTAATATTAGTCTATGTTGATGACATGTTAATCACAGGCAGTGACATGAGTTTGATAGAGTCCACTAAAAAGGACTTACAACAAGCTCTCAAGACGAAGGACCTTGGTGAATTGTAGTAATTTTTGGGCATTGAATTATCTAGATCACACAAGGGCATCTTGATGAACCAAATAAAATACACTTTGGAGCTGATAGCAGACTTAGGTTAGAGTGCTGCCAAACCAATTGAGACTCCTCTATAATTCAATCAAAAGCTTACAACAAAGGAACTTGATGAATTAGCTGAAACCAGAGAGGATGAGTTGTTAGATGTCACTACCCAAAATCCGACTAGTCGTGATGGTACCTAACCAAACCTGCTAAGTAAGCCAATTAACTACTATCTAATTACAATGAAATTTAACGAGACAATTAAGTAAAAAAAATTATCTGAATCTTATACATTCTCCAAGGACTGGTAGTACAAATCACGAGCTTCTAAGATTAGAATACACAAAGCTGGTATGAAATAAATACATCTGTTCGAAATGTACATAAACATATTTTTTTTATAAATCTAAGGCTGCCATGAACAAGAAGCATCTGCAACTGGAATGCAGGTACGCCTTCAAATCCAGCTCCCTCGATCACAACACATTAGCACGCAAGCTGCAGAAGTATAGTATGAGTACAACCAGTCCCATGTACTTAATAAGTAACAAACCTAACCTTAGGTTGAACATAGTGATGAGCTAGAACAAAGGTCGGGTCTAACACCGATAGCCAACAACAGTTCATAACAACGTAAAACAAGTAATAAAGGAAGTAATTTAGAGATGAAATGCTCAGCTTATTCATAGTTTCCCGAAACATAGTTCCGCCTTCCAAGTATCTCAGTGAAAACCCAGATCCTTTATAGAAATCATCGAAAAATATGAGTAAGTTTGAAAACAACAATTTTTCCCAAAAATCCTTCAACAATAAATAAGATGTTCCATTTTTCATTCCAGATAGCCAGTGAAACATATATCACTATGACCATATGTCAATATGTGTGAGAAGTCATGAATGACGTGATACTGCACAACATAAGGAAAATACATCTCTATGCCTGTATGTCAAGTATGCATATCAAATGCGATGCAACTCAGTGATAAAACCGTATGCAAACTCTCAGAGTATCAATTCACTCAATCCTCCCAGTCACTCAGTCCTCACAACCACTCAGTCCTTATAGTCACTCAATCTTCCCAATCACTCAGCACTCAGTAGGTACCTACGCGGCTGGGGGCGTGTATAGAATCTGGAGGGGCTCCTTCAGCCCAAGTGCTATTTCAATCCAATCATGGCATAAAATCAATGAAACATGCTGCGGCGTGCAACCCAATCCCATAAATATCCTCACAGTCAGGCCCTCAGCCTCACTCAGTCATCAATTTCTTCAGTCTCTCGGGATCTCAATGACATGAACAATCAACCCAACAATAATGATGTGATGTATCAATAAATGGTAACAGAGACTGAGATATGATATGCATATAAATGCTCATGACTGAGTATGTAATACAATGAAAACAAATAGCTCAACAGCAGAAATGACCTCGGTGGGTCTCAACAGAATAAGCATGAATCCTAGACATGGTTTCTAACATGGATCACAACTCAAGAGCTCAAGTACTCAGAAATTTCATGGTTACAGCTAAGGTCCGGTAACTACACAGTACCATAAAAATAGCGGAGTTATAATTCACACGGTGCACGCCCACACACCCGTCACCTAGCATGTGCGTCACCTCAATACCAAACAGATAACATGTAATTCGGGGTTTCATACCCTCAACACTAAGTTTAGAAGTGTTACTTACCTCGAAGAAGCCAAATTCTAATACCGAGCAAGCCAAGCGATGCACCAAAAAATTCCATACCGTGCGTACTAATCTACGAATGGCTCAAAACTAGCCAAAATCAATTCAAATGCATCAAATAATGCCAAAGAAAACAAACCCAATCGATAAAGGTCGAATCTTTAATCAAAAGACCAAAATCGGCCAAAAAGTCCAACCTGGGCCCGCACCTCAGAACCTGAAAAAACTCATAAAATCTGACAACCCATTCAATTACGAGTCCAACCATACTAGTTTTACTCAAATCCAACTCCAAATCGATGTTCACAATTAAAAAAATTCACATTATGAAACTTTAGACTAAAACCCCCAATTTTCTCTCTTGGAACACTCAATCAAATTCCGAAAACGAAGATTTATTCATGACATAAAATAAAAAATGAGTAGAGAACACTTATCCCAATCCACATGGTAAAAATTGCTTCAAGAATCGCCTCAATCCGAGCTCCATAGTTCCCAAAATGTATAAATGACTGAAACCCCCAAAATAGAGTACTTATAATTCTGCCCAGGCTTTTCTCTTTCGCGAACGCGTAAAATCCATCGCGTTCGCGATGAACAAAAATAATCTTCCACCAAATACCTCCGCGTTCGCGGCATAAGCCTTGCGAACGTGATAAACATAAGAGACAGAAGTACGCGAATGCGGCTCCAACTATGTAAACGCGATGAAGAAGGCCTCCAGCTCCAGCTCCCAACTCAAACCTATGCAAACGCGTGCAGGCTTACGCGAACGCAATGCTCAAATGGCAGCAACCTACACGAACACATATGAGGACTCGCGAGCGCGCTGAAAAATTTATCCCAGCCTTCAAACAACTCTATGCAATCGTGATCCACACCACGCGATCGCGATTAAGGAAACCATATACTAAGAGTTCTGTAGAACCAGCAATGCAAAATGAAGGGAAAATAGTCCGAAATCAATCCGAAACATGCCCGAGCCCCTCGAGACCCCGTCCGAACATACAATAAATTCCCAAAACACAACATGGACTTACTCGAGGCCTCAAATCAGACATAACAAAATTGACACGATGAATCACACCTATAATCAAACTTGATGAACTAGAACTTTTTTCCAACTTCCATAACTTGTGCCAAAACATATCAAACCAATCCGGAATGAACCTAAATTTTGAACACAAGTCCCGAATAACATAACGAAGCTATCCCAATTTCTGGTCAAACTTATGAACTTTCCAAACTTTTAAAATTTTAATTTTTGCTAATTTGTATCGAAACCTTTTAGAAACATCCAAATGAAAATCGAGGTGTGTGCCCGAGTCCAAAATCACCATCAGAATCATTAAAACTCCGTTCTGGGATCAACTTCATAAAAAGTCAACTTGGTCAACTCTTCCAACTTTAAGCTTCAACAATGAAATTCATTCTTCCAAAATTGATTCCGAATAACTTGAAAACCAAATCCAACAATTCACATAAGTAATAAAACATCATACGGATCTACTAATGCCCACAAAATTACCGAGCGAAGTGCAATTGCTCAAAATGACTAATCAGGTCGTTACATTGGAAGATAAAGTTGTAACGACCCGGCCGGTCGTTCCGAGAGTTATAGCCCCGTTTCCTCCATTTCTACTTATTTATGTGTGTTTCAACTGTGTTGTGTTGTATCGGGTTGGTAGGTTTGGGTCTGGAGTAGTTTTGGAGTGAAATGGGACACTTAAGCTCTTATTAGGAAACTTAAGTTGAAAAAGTCAACCAGATGTTGACTTGTGTGTAAACGACCTCTGATTTGAATTTTGATACTTCCCTTAGATCCGTTAGATGATTCTGGACTTATAAGCACGTTCATAATATGATTTGGAGGTTCGTAGTAGAATTAGGCTTGAATTGGTGAAAGTTGGAAATTTGACAATTTTGGTCGGCAGTGAAAAATTAAATATCGAGTTCAGAATGGATTATGGAAGTTGGAGTAGGTTCGTGGTGTCATTTGTGATGTGCGTGTAAAATTTGAGGTTATTTGGACGAGGTTTGATAGGTTTCGGAGTTGTTTGCGGAATTCGAAAGTTTAGAAGTTCATTAGGCTTGAATCCTTGTGTAATTCGTGTTTTTGATGTTAATTTTGGTTTGAGGATTTGACTAAGTTTGTATGGTGTTATGGGACGTGTTGTTATGTTTGGTTGAGGTCCTGAGGGCCTCAGGTGAGTTTCGGGTGGTTAAGGGACTTGGTTTTTGGGTTGGCAATAAGGCTGAAGTTGCTGATATCTAATGTTAGATTTTTCTGGTTTCCTTATACGCGATCGCATGGATTCATTCGCGATTGCGTAAGATTATTTGGGGTCAGAGGTGAGTTTGTTCTACGCAATCATAGAGACAGGATCGCGATCACGAAGGTATGCGAAGTTGTGCATCGCGAACGCGTCGCTGAGGTCACGTTCGCGTAAAAGGAGTTGGAGCAGCAGAGAAGTGAAGGAATTGCTCTACGCGATTGCATGGAGATGGAAACATTCGCGTTGGTTTGATAGGGAAATGATCCGCGATTGCATGGGTAATTCTATGTTCACGTAGGGTTAATGTATGGGCAGCCTGCTTTGTGCTTCGCAATCGCGAGACCGTTTTCGCGATCGCGACGAAGGAAATCTGAGCAACATTGTTAAATTTCAAAATCGAGGTTTGAACCCATTTTTCATATTTTGAGCTAGAGAGCATGGAATTTGGCGATTTTTGAAGGGATTTTTGTGGTGTTGATCGGGGTAAGTGATTTCTACTTGGTTTTGGTTAAATTTCATTATAACATCTTTGATTTTATCATCTAAATAGTGAATTGGGGTGAGAAATTAGGGAAAAAGAGGAAGAACCCTTGAGTGAGATTTTTGAGGTTTTGAATGGGTTCCCGTTATCGGATTTAAGTAAACTTGATATGGTTAGACTTGGGGGTGAACAAGCTTTCTAGTTTTATAATTTTTGTGGGGTTTCGAGACGTGGGCCCGGTGGCCGGGTTTTAGCCAATTTCGGGCTTTTGTCCTATTTTTGTAGTTTTTCTTGTGGAATTCATTTCTTTAGCTTATGTTGATAGTATTGTTCTAGTTGTGGTTAGATTCGGAGCTTTTGGAGACCGATTCGAGGGGCGAGGGCATCTCGGAGTAGGATTCTATGATGTTAAGGTAAGTAACAGTTTTAACTATGGCTTTGAGGATATAAAACCGGAGAATCGATATCATGTGACTGTTTGGAGGTGATACCCATGCTAGGTGATGGGCGTGTGTGTGTACGCTGTGAGGGATTGAGACTTGGTCCGTCCCATGAGGCTGTGAGGCCTAATAGCCATTATCTGTGTTTATGTGCTTACATGTCTGTTAAACTTGACTACCTTCATGTTAGAGATTATTCTTAGGCTTTATTCATGCTCACATTAGTTGTACTCAGTCATATAAATTCTTGTGCATGTTTACCCCAGTCTCTATTTTCTTGCTGATACACTGTAATACTTGATTTGGACTACTTTCCCTTATTTGTTGAAAAATGTGAGGCTGGAGAGGTACATGACTAAGTGAGGCCGAGGGCCTGTTATGAGACATTATACTATAGCACATGAGTTGTCCGTGCGGATCCAGATTATGCTATTGCACGTGAGTTTTCCGTGCGGATCCAGATATGATATAATATCACGTGAGTTGTCCGTGCAGTACGTGAGTGGTCCGTGCAGATTAGCGCTTGGCTTGTAAGAGCCCCTCCAGAGTCTGAACACCCCCAGTGAGCGCAGGTACCTATTGAGTGTGTGCATTAAGGGCTGAGGGATTGAGTGACATAGATGTGAGGTTTAATTTATTATTGCTGTTACTGCATTTATTTGCTAATTGCCTCGTAGTATTTGCCGATTCATGAAATTTACCTTTTACTCCCGTTTATTATTAACCGTGGAAAGTAATAAATGAATTGTTCTGCTTAGCTCGTCAGTACTACTCAGTTCGTTATTTATTTCTGTTACTTGCTAAGTCGGTTGTACTCATACTACACCCTGCACTTTATGTGTCACGACCCGAATCCTAACCCAGGTCGCGATGGCGCCCAACACCGTAGTCAGGCAAGCCAACATCAATCTACTGGTGATTTATTTTAATTTACCAAAACATTTCCAACACTTTGTTTAGATTTTTGACATTGGGAAAAATGAATAACTTAGGCAATCTTACGCAGAAATTAGTCATAATTTAATATTTACATCCCAAGAAAAATAATGTCTACTAATGTGTGTATCAGGAACTAGTGTCACAAGTCTACATGCATACTAGTAGAGTAAACAAAGAAGTAATAGTCTTCCCCACTGTCTGAAAAGGGATAGATAGAAATAACAAAAGAAGGCTCCATAGTGCTGCTGAGAGTCGTCAAAAGGAGCAGCTCACCGTGGAGTCTAGACCAGGTATATATCAGGGACAAACTCCGGGCTGATACCCAAATGCACCTGCCTCAGAACCTGTACAATTAAATACCAAGCGCAGCATGAGTACATAAATAATATGTACCCAGTAAGTATCCCGCCTAATCTCGAAGAGGTAGTGACGAGAGGTCCACGTGACACTTACTAGGGTCAAAATAATATATTTTAAATGTAAGGCTAAGCAGGGATGGCAATCATGAAAAATAATGAAGACAGGAACATCAAATATCTTTTACAATTACCTTTACGTGTCAAGTTCTCTAGCATACAATTTACCTAGTTTTCATTTTTCATGGTATATAACAAACACATAATAACAAAAAACCTGACATCTAACAAACACATAACATGCCGTGAATGTACGACTAACACAACACGAAAATAAATATGCACTAACAAAGGGTCTAATGGCTCGAACCATAGATTCATCTATTACACCGCTCACGAATCAAACATGCGATGCAGTTGACATAATAGTAGGGCTACCCCGCCCGCGAATCATATATGCGATGCAGGTTCTCGTATATATACACATAGTTAATAGGAAATCAAGAAATTTAGTAGAAAATATACTTGCAGAGAAGATTTCAATAATATAAATTTCAGAATGTAACCTCCTACATGTTCACTCAAAAATTCTAGGATATTAGGCAACCTAAATTAACATTTAAGATTATAGTTACGGCACATAAAGCATGTTTGTGAATCCTAAACTCCCCGGCATAACATAATAGTAGCTACGCGCAGACTCTCGTCACTTCGTGCGTGCGTAGTGATCACGCTCAACTATGTCTTATAGAAAGACTAAACGGGCGCTGCAAATATAATCTGG
>ML373951.1:0-13087 GCA_005239525.1 Nicotiana knightiana | reverse complement strand
CTTGCCTAACGTTGGGGGAGGGGTGGGGGGGGGGAACTTTAGCGTAGAATTTGATATGATTGCACTATTTGAATAATGTGACAGATGTGTACATGAGGTGACGAGCGTGACCACTGGATCATATGTGGTATTTTACCGGTTTAGACTCTTAGGTTATTTATATGCACTTAATTGAAATTGTTATTTCATGGAATATCTTTCATTGTTAAGTTTATTCCTTCTGCTTCATCGTGTTGTTGTTGAAATTCTTGAACACATTGTTGTTGAGACATGGGCTATGTGTGGCTTCGACCGGATTAGACCATAAACTATTAATATACCTTTATTTGATAGTGAGCTCTATATGAAACAAGTAGAAATCACTAGCTATAATCATGTTTTATTTAATTGAACACCCCTCCGTTGTTATGATTATTTGCTATGTCCTTGTGCCCTATTGTCAGAAGTTGTGAGTTTTTTTCTCAATGTGACTTGGTATCATTATAGTAATATTGTGGCACTTGGTATTGCTGTTTTGTGGTATCATGGTGTCACGACCCAAAATTCAACTAGTCGTGATGGCACCTAACCCAACCCCCTAGATAAGCCAATTAACTACTATCCAATTTCAATGAAATTTAATAAGACAAGTAATTAAAAGAAAATATTTGAATCTTATACATTCCCCAAGGACTGGTAGTACAAATCATGAGATTCTAAGATTAGAATTTATAAAGCTGGTATGAAATAAATACATCATATGTTCAAAATGTACATAAACAGATTTTTATAAATCTAAGACTACCATGAACAAAAGGCAGCTACAACCAGAATACAGGTATGTCTTCAATTCCAGCTCCCGTCAATCACAGCAACATCATCATCCAACATCTGCACGCAAGGTGCAGAAGTGTGTATGAGTACGCTAACCTCATGTACTCAATAAGTAACAAACATAACCATAGGTTAAAAGTAGTGACAAGCTGGAACAAAGGTCGGGTCCAACACCAATAGCCAACAACAGTTCATAACAACATAATGAAGTAATGAAAGAGGTAACTCGGAGATAAAAAGCTGAGCTCATTCACAGTTCCAGAAAAATAGATATGTTTTCAAGTAGATCAGTGGTAACCCAAATCTTTTACCGAAATCGCCAAAAATGTGAGTAAGTTTGAAAAACTATAATTTTTCCCAAAAAAGCTTTCAACAGGTTAATGATTCATTTTCAAAATGGCATGAGGAAAATACATCTCTATGTCTATATGTCAATATGTGTGAGAAGTCATGAATGACGTGATACCGTACAACATAAGGAAAATGCATCTCTATGCATGTATGCCAAGTGTGCATGTCAATGCAACGTATCTCAGGGATGAACTCATGTACTCACAATCTCAGAGTACTCAATCTCACTGTCTCACACTTTCCGCTCATCATGCTCAATCACACAACACGCTCAGTCACTCAGTACTGTATATGGCCAATCCAGCCTAGGGAAGATCCATCCTGAATAAATATATAGCAACTGACAGTCAGTCAGTCAGTCAGTACTGTATAAGGCCAATGCAGTCGGGGGAAGATTCATCCCCAAATATAAAAGCTTCGGATAAGATCCATGTCCAGGGAAGATCCATCCCTCAATATAAATCAACCGAGCTCACTGGGGGTCTATGCAAACTCTGGAGGGGCTCCTTCAGCCCAAGCACTATATCAAGCCAATCATGACATAAATCACTGATACCTTCTATGGCGTGCAATCTGATCCCATAAATACATATATTACTAACAGCACAGGCCCTAGGCCTCACTCAATCATCAATATCTCCAGACTCCCGGGCTCACAATGCCATGAAACTAGCCCAAAATGATGATATGATGTGCCAATAAATAGCAACAGAGATTGAGATATGATATGAAATGAATGAACATGACTGAGTATGAAATTTGAAATTTAAACAAATAATTCAACAGCAATATGACCTCGGTGCAGAATACGCATGTAGCATGGACATGGTTTTTAACATGGATCATAGCTCAATAGCTCTAGTACGTTGTGATTTCATACTTACAGATAAGATCAGGTACATACACAGTACCACAAGAATAACGGAGTCAGAATTCACACGTTGCACACCCACATACCTGTAACCTAGCATGTCCGTCACCTCAACACCAAACACATAACACGTAATTCGGAGTTTCATACCCTCAGCACCAATTTTAGAAGTGTTACTTACCTCGAATAAGACAAATCCAATACCGAGAAAGCTAAACGATGCTCCAAAAAATGCCATCTCGCGCGTACCGAACTTCAAACGGATTGAAACTAGCCAAAAGAAACTCAAATACATCAAATAAAGCCCATGGAAGCAATTCCAAATGATAAAAGTCGAATCCTTAATCAAAAGCCCAAAATCGACCGAAAAGTCCAATCCGGGACTGCACCTCGGAACCCGACAAAACTCACAAAATCCGACAACACATTCAATTACGAGTCCAACCATACTAGTTTCACTCAAATCTGACTTCAAATCAATGTTCAAAACTCAAAAATTCATATTATGAAACTTTAGGCTAAAACTCCCAATTTCTCTTTAAAATTCATCAACCAATTGCCAAAAATGAAGATAGATTTATGAATATGATCAAAACCGAGTGTAGAACACTTAGCCAAATCCTTGTGATGAAATTCCTCACCAAAGTCGCCCAAAACCGAGCTCCAAGTCTAAAAAATATAGCTTCTGCCCAGGGATTTTCGTTTTTGCGAACAAAGGGCCGATTCTGTGGCGTTTCTTTTGCGACAAAATTCCCGCTCCTGCGGAAGAACACTGGAGTTCTGCTCTTCTACACCTGCGAAACAGGCAAAGATTATGCGCAAGCGCAGGTGCAAGACAAAACACGCTTCTGCACAACATGCAGGTGCGAGACAAAACATGCTTCTGCGCACATGCAGGTGCGCCTCTTCGTACGCATCTGCGATGATCCCCAACCAAGCCTTCCTTCTCTTCTGCGACCAACTGTCTGCATTTGCTGATTCTCATCTACATCCGTTCTTCCGCAGATGCAAAAACACCAGAACCAGCATACCTTCAACAATGTAACATGAAACAAAAATGATCTAAACCTCGTCTGAAACTCACCCGAGCCCCTTGGGACCTCGTGCTAATATACCAACAAGTTCCATAACATAACACATACCTACTCGAGGCCTCAAATCACACATAACAACATCGAAACAAAAAATCTCAACCCAAATCGAATTTAGTGAACCTTTGTACATTCAACTTCCAAAACTTGCGCCGAAGCATATCAAATCCACCCGGAATGAACCCAAATTTTGCACACAGGCCCCAAATGACATAACGAAGCTATTCCAATTCTCGTAACCACAATCTGAATCCGATAACTACAAAGCAGTTCTCGGTCAAACTTATGAACTTCCCAAACCTTAAAATTTCTAACTTTTTCCAATTTTTGTCGAAACCTTCTAGAAACATCCAAAAGCAAATTCGGGCATACGCCCGAGTCCAAAATCACAACTCAGATCTAACGGAACCATCAAAACTCCGTTCCAAGGTCAAATGCTAAAAGGTCAAACTTAGTCAACTCTTCCAACTTAAAGCTTCAACAATGAAATTCATTCTTCCAAATTGATTCGGAATAACCTGAAACTCAAAACCGACGATTCTCATAAGTCATAATACATCATATAGAGCTACTCATGCCCATAAACAACCGAGTGAAGTGCAAATACTCTAAACGACCAGTCGAGTCGTTACATCCTCCCCCACTTAAACATAAGTTCGTCCTCAAACATGCCAAGAGTTGTTCCCAAAGCCATCAAACCGCAGTGTAACCTTACTGTGCACATACCCGGGGGTGATCCCACGTCACCCTATTCCATATAGGCCCGACAATACAAAATACCGAAGATTATTGCTTGAACCTTAGCCTGTAAACCACATAATCCAATTTCCAACATCCAGAATTTCATACAAGACTCGAGCCTCGCAATCTACACATTGTATAAGTCTGAACAAGCTGTATCGAGCAACAAACATAATCCAAGACACAATCACATGATATACCACATAACTCAAATACTCACGCAATGATTTCTAATCACAGTAGCTGCTCAAAATATCCCAATATCGGTAATAAACCTCATATCAAACAAAACCTTGTTCTAAAACCTTCGTATACTGCCAATGATGAAAGAAACACGCAGAAACTAATAACCACTCATCATACCAACAGGTCATGGAGCGCTCTCTTGTCCAATCAGAACTAAAGCCAAATCCTAAATCGGCTCCCGATATTATTCCTCCAAACACACTGTAATCAAATTCGATAGCACCCATTCTAGGTCCGACTACCCCATCTTATCAAATACAACCGCCCTACTGACATGCCACACCAATACAACCTTAAGCCACAAACCATGCAGTCTGTGCACCAATACACATAAATTCAAGTGTACTCAAGCATAGAAAATGACTCAAATGAGAGAACCGTCCCGCAAACTCAACAAGTACCACCACAACGCAATGCTAAGAATGCATCACACACCCATAGAACCATAACACACGAATCTATCACTAGGGATCATATCTCAACATAACTCTGCTGCAATGCGTGACCCCTTCTAAACACTGGTCCATATGAAATACCTCAAGTTACCTGCTCAAAATCAATAACTATGCGCAACTCGACATCAAGTACCCAAGGTGCATGACCATAACCACGGAGAAGCAAATGACACAATGCCACGCAAACCTGAAAGAACATAAACGATGCGCAATCAATCATGCAACACCCAAATACACCTCTCACTCAAATTCCTCTATAAGGTCCCAATATAACCTCACCATGTGTGCGTATAACCAAAGAATCACAACCCCTCGTAGCATAGAAGGGTAACTCATAGAACATATCAGAACACGAACAAGCTCAACTCTAACCGACTGACTCACCCCTCAACACTAATTGTGTTGAGTCAACAAATATGACCGGTGTAGGATACACATCCTTATTGGGCGTACCAATGGACCCTAAGTCAACTCTGGCCACCCACAATAGATAAATAGCCTTCCAAAATTCCACAATGACTGAATCATAACACATAGTATCATCTTGCTAGCTTTGGCTACATCTTCACTGTCCACGCCCAAGAAACAATATGCTTCTGAGAATTCCTGGTTTCCAAATCCATAAAACACACGAATCACCATATCTGATCCCAACTTCATCGCACGAATGTCTAACACATCTCTCATGCACGCTCATCCCATGAGGAATACTTCTATAGTTCTCCCGTGACACATAGCAAAATCCTAATATCAGCAGTCGATCAAATAGGAGAGCACCACAATACCAAGGAAGCATCTGCAAGTCATAACACAATACGCCTTCTGAAGTGTGCACCCTTCTCAGGAAAAGCAAGTATAAATATCATTCACCTAGTCATTTGAAACCGTCTATGTCGCTTAAGAATGAATGACCTTCCCTTAAAATTGAACTGTGACCTTGCACACGCAAATCTTAATCCCACACAACACACCGCATCAATCATGCCATCATGTGAAAAGTACAAGAATCTAATAATCAATTCTGAGTCCGAAGCAGAATGCATATCCGATCAGTAAGAAACCTTCCATTTGATCCCATCCAGGAGAAAATCACAATACACAACATGCTCCACACAACGGTAGGAAATATACACCTCGAACCAGGTTAGAAACCATTTTAAACACCTTGAAACCCCTTTGCACATAACCAAGTCATCAGAATCAAATCCTTCTAACTCAACCAAGCCACGCAGGTTGCCAAAACCCAAGAGCATTTCCACAAACACCTATAGATACTCACCACATCATAAGTACCCAAAGAACCGATCATACCCATTACCGTGCTGATCCAACCTATTATCAAACTGTCCTATTTCTCCGAGTTTCTTTCCGAATAACCCTAAATTTAACACTTCTCCTTGACAGAACACCACGATCCTTAACCAAAACTCACCCCACAAACTCTAGCATAGAACCACACCGTCCTAAGGCCCATAAGCTGCTGAATTCCCTCTTAAGTGCCCCAAAAGTACCACAACCGAGATATCCACTCTGAAGAGGCCTCCTGTCAATATGAAGTCGTTTCCTTCACCTTCCTGATATTGAAATGCAGGATCCATAAGGATTTAGAAATACTGCGAGCCTCGACAGCATCCAAGGTGGATCTTAGTTTCTAGCCATATACAAATCCTGAAAATTCCAAATTGCTACATATAAATCTTGATTCCCTTAGAACCATTCTCAAGAGTCATCCACTCTACTCAAATCTCAATTGCACCGCCCAAATGGTCGAACGGCCTGTGCCCCGTTAGCATGATAACGCCCAAAAAAGTAACCCCACCTTAACGCATCCAGGAAAATTCCTACTCCATGCACACTACATCCTTCATGAATAACCGCTCAATCATTCCATGATTTCCATATACCCATAGAATGTAATACAACCCATATCTAGAAATTTCCTTACTTGAGTCATCCTCGAACCAACCTCTGCAAGTCATAAGTGACTCGCAAGTATAGCGCAAACTAGTCGAGGATGACTCATATGACAACTAGTCGTGATAGCACCTAACCCAACCCGCTAGGTAAGCCAATTAACTACTATCTAGTTTCAATAAAATTTAAAAAGACAATTAATTAAAAGAAAATATCTGGATCTTATACATTCTCCATGGATTGATAATACAAATTATGATCTTCTAAGATTAGAATTTACAAAGTTGGTATGAAACAAAAAAAATCATATGTTCGAAATGTACATAAACAAATTTTTATAAATCTAAGGCTACCATGAACAGGAGGCATGTTGATACCCAATTTTCTCTCAAATTATTTTCAAATGTGTATATATACTTTCAAAATCACTTCTTACAGTAATTGGTATTTTCTCACAGTTTTTCGTATT
The DNA here is from genome assembly GCA_005239525.1 of Nicotiana knightiana. Classification (NCBI taxonomy): domain Eukaryota; kingdom Viridiplantae; phylum Streptophyta; class Magnoliopsida; order Solanales; family Solanaceae; genus Nicotiana; species Nicotiana knightiana. The sequence goes on along the minus strand of ML373951.1, from coordinate 6,136 downwards.
TTAATCAAATTATTTTCCTGTTTATTTGATACTTTATATTCCATAATTATTCATAAATGATATTTCAAATCATTTTCTTGCTCAACATGTTATTTATATCCTATTTAATTCCCTTAGGATTTTATTATTTCACAAATTAGCCAATATTGGCATCATTTAGTTAATTTCAGCAATTTTTGTAATTATAGCACAAATGTTCATTTATACCATTTTAAAATAAATGAATGATCATTTATATTTTTTATATCTTAGTCAATCGCCTTAATTTCATTTATTGGGTCTCAGTTTATTTTTACACAATTATTAGTTATTTTATTAATTAATTATCTACTTTTAATAGGGTATTTAACATCTAGCCATTCTTATTTAAAACCTAGCCATTTTTAACCCAACTCCACCTGACCCTTTAACCCATAATTAACCCAGCCCAAAACCCACAAATAGCCCGGCCCAGCCCCACACTTGATCTGAACCGATCAACGGTCCAGATCAGGGTTACCATAATTAAACCTAATCACTACCCCCCCTCCGACCCCTTATTATCTCAACACTCACTCTCTCTCTATCTCTCTCTGTTACGCTCTAAGTTCTCTCTAGAAGCCTCGTTTGGCTTCTCTTCTCCGATGGAGTCCGGTCATCTTCTCTGACTGGTTCTCTCACCAGAAACCATGGCTCCTCATTGTCTCATGGCTATTTGTCCACTTTGCACCAGTCCAGTGATGCTCTGGGGCTCTAAGGCGAACTTGGAGCGGTCCAACTCATCTCCCATGGTCCCATGCCACTTTTCGGCCTCCCCGGTCTTTTGAGTAAGTTTACAACCTGTTTCGGCTTAGGCCTGTGCCGTCTTTGAGGTTCTTCTTACTTATCTGGGTTCCACGAAACCCTAACCCTATATCTTTCGATTTATTCTAGATCTACTTTAGAACTATAGTATTACGAAGCTTTTCTGTGTTTTTCCCTAAAAAACTTTCATCTTTAAACGATGTTTCAATTTTTAAAACTAGGGTTTCACAAACCCCTTTCAAAAATTGATTTCTTTTACTTCTGCTTTAATGTTATTCTATGTTTTTCTTTGTTAATACGTTTTGATTCAAAGCTTCTTACGGAAAATCCCATTTTTTAGGTTTTTTAGTCCGTCTTGTTTTCTACGTTTAGCCAATCTGTATACTTCTTCTAGGCTCTATATGTGCTTTATGTTTCTTAATCTAATTCATGGTTAGGGTTCCTGATACCCTCTACTGACTCTGTGATGTTTTCTTCGAACCTATGATTTTGTATGTTCTGTACTGATTTTTTGAATTGCTTCCCTTGATTGTGTGATACTTTCCTTGATTATGCATGATTCCCTGTGATTTCAATAACAGTCGAGATTCCCTCGACTAATTTTCAGAATTAAACCAATGCTTTATTTTGTGAATATGCTATCATGTGTACTTTCCTTAATTACGTGTTATGAACCTGGTCTTTATTACACACTCCATGCTTTTACTACCCCTGTTATGGTAAGATCACTCTAGTTGATTCCTTTCCCTGATTTAACTCTGATTGGCCCGTTTGAACTTGACTCCCTAATAAAAGGGAGTCCAGGCCTTTAATTGATACTGATTGGTTATTATTTCCATAATTATGTTAGACTAATTATTCATTACCTTATTTTCTCTACTCGTTTTCAAAATTATAAATACCATACTCTCTTTAGCATAACACAACCAATAGATACACGAACACTTGTGGTTAAAAAGTTATCTCTCTTACCCAAAAAACTCTTAGTCTGTTACTTCTGGTGTTACTTGCTATTGTTTATGTGTTAGTCGGCTACAAGCCAAGCCTGACTATTGTGTTATTGCTCTGATGCTCTCCTATTCTGTTGCATCTACACACTACTACTTTGCTGTCTTTCGCATTACTTCTCTTCATTTTGCATTCATTCTTTCATTCAAAACTGGTATGTTTTCTAGTTTATGTTTATAGCACCCAAAACAACATGTTTCTGTTTGTATCATGATCTCCCTTTCCCTTTAGTGCAGCATGTCTATTGATTTCCCTTATATGTTTCCATCGTGAATCTACCTTAAAAACGGTTATGGGCTGGATAGTGAAATGGTCGGGGTTGTGCATGCCTAGTATAATTACAGGCAGAAACCATGCTATAGGACTTATTTTGTATATGTGTGTAATAGTCACCATGCTTAGGAATACCTGCCATACATGCATTAGAGAACATGTTTTAGGCCCGTTCATCTCAGTATCTTTGCCATACTCATGCCTCACTTAGAAATCCTGTTTGTAGTTAAATAACTATAAAAATGGTTGTTATAATGTTACTGCCTCTGCATTTTCACGATCACCATGTCTAGAAATCATGTTTTAGGTTAAAAACATTAATCATCGATATTTTCATTACAGATCATGTTACCCTAGGAATTCATTCTCAGCATGCTCATATTACATATGCCAAACTCATGTGTTAAGGACATACTGCTATTTGCATTAGAAATCATGTGCTAGGTTGAACAACTTAACTACGCTTCTATATTTCATGTTTCGAGTCAAAAAGATGTGTTAATAAGTAAATTCCTCCCTAAATAATAATAGATTTTGATTTCTGAAAACATTTGTGCATTTAGAAAAATCATGCGTAGGTTTTCATCATTCCACACCCTGTATGCATTTAGATATCCTGTTTTGTAGGACACTGTATTCACATTAGTTTAAATACTCACTCCTTTACCACGATTAAGTCTAAACAGGATAACTGGAGTTTGTTAAACCCTCCTAGGCAAGCCTTAAGCATTAAGTTTATTAAAACTGAAAAAACTGTCTCTTTTTATTGTTTGGCTAATTCCATATCAGAATTCATAGTCTAGAACTGGTAAAATGATTTCTTCTGAAACTCATCAGACTGCCCCATTACTGTATTCTCACTTAGACATCCTGCCTTAGGTTCTGAAATTCAAGACCTTTTTGTGTTTGAGTCGTGCTAGTTATGTGTATTAATTGTGGAGGGATTCATGAGCCTCATATCTGCTCCTGTGTGTCCCCTATACTTGAAGTCCTACATGTTTTATTTGTCGCTTAGAATTTGTCCTTTAAACCTAGGGGTTCTGCCTAGTACCTACCCTTTAGGATAGTAGTCCTAACTTCCTCCAGGACTAATAATATGGGACGGACAATAGCACGCAATAGAATCCGTGACCAACACACGCTTTAATTACATTCACGGGGTGGGAAGGGTAAAACATGGATATGATGACCGGTGCGCTAATACCACGTGTAGCCCCTCTTCGAGGAGTGATTACCGGGTATTGCATTGATATGATATGTATTACTTTAAACCTAGGATATTTTCTCAAATGTTTACTTCTAATTCCTTTTAAACTTTCAATAAAACTCCAATACTTGTTTGAAACCCCCTCTTATGTGAGCCTTGCTTGTTATTTGTTTTTTGTTTGAATTCACGAAACCATTTGGCCGGGACACACAGTTGTGGATCCTGAGGGGTGCCTAACACCTTCCCCTTAGGATAACTTCAAGCCCTTACTCAACCTCTGGTAATGCAAACTAGTTNGGGGGGGGGGGGGGGCGACTCTGCTGGGGATTATAGGCTTTTACCATTTCAAATTGTTTTGTGAATTTATACCTTTATTTTTAAATACTTGCTCCCTTCCCTTTGCATGCGATTAACTTTTTACTTCGAGTATTTATTTTTCAAAAACATAACTGACATGTCTCTTTATTTCCTTTTTTTAACTTCTTTAAATCATTATTACTATTTTTTACCGCTTTCTTTAATGTGCAAATACGTGACAACTTGTTATAAATACTTATTTCATAAATCATGCTCAACATTCATACTCCACTCGTGCCAAACAAAATACTATGGAAACGCTTGATGAGTGGTTGCGCTCTTCCTATATTATTACCCCCTAAATTCGGAAAGGCTTATTAGCGGTAAAACCAGTCGATCAGAGGTGCACTCGACGGTTCCGTGCCTTTCCCCTTTGAGTTGTCCGCTCAAAGGTACCAGTCTAAAACCACATACAAACCTTACTCTGTCGAACTGTTGCATGCATCATGGTCAAACCTAGTCAAAGCTAAAGTGTTGTCTGCACGATAGCTTTTAAGATAGCCTTATCCAAAAGTCCACTGGGTTTCCCTGAACGCAAATGGACGCCCTCACGTTCTATGCATTTATTTGGAGAACTAAATGTTTCTTGCTAATTAGTGATGTTAAATAGTCGAGTCTGGTGGGGGTAAGAGCCTAACCTATTTGTTTTGCAGGAAAAAAAATTGAGGCACGAATTCCCCAGATTCGGCATAGTCTCCAACATTCACCCAAAATTGCTGAGTTGGTGGGAGGATTTACACTCTAGCGACAAAGCTATCGTCAGGAAACATTTGGGTAATCTACCATCACTTCTGGAAATCCAGCCTTACAAAATGATAGTAGAGGCTGCTACCTTATTCTGGGATCGCAAAAGGCCTGTGTTTTGCTTTGGGAGCCTCGAAATGGCACCGTTGATAGAAGAGATAGGAGGGTTGGCTAACCTAGTATGGGAAACACTGGGTTTGCTGATGCCTGAGAACCGCATAGGCAGAAGTTTCCTAAAAATTATGGGTCTGAAAAAGGACGTGGAGTTGATATGTCTGGAGGATTCATACATTCCTTTTGATTACATGTACGAACGGTATGGCTACAGCAAATCATACCGTACCTACCATGACGAGTTTGCTATCACCTCTCTGAGACACATCCATTGCCGAGCGTTCGTGTTTATTGTCTGCTTTTTGGTATTGATCGTGTTACCGATGAAGAAAGAAAGGATCCATACCAGGTTAGCTATGGTAACTAATATTGTAATGGAAGGGTTAAATGGGCAATATTTCAGCATTGTTCCCATGATCGTTGTAGATATGTACCGGGCTCTGGAAAAATGTCAACAAGGAGCAAAACATTTCGAAGGTTGCAATTTGTTACTCCAACTCTGGCTTGTAGAACATCTCCAAAAAGGGGAATATCGACAGGACATCAACCGTCGAATGTGGGATGACCACATCGCTTTCCATCACCCAAAGCGAATGAACTATATCCCTGAGATGTTCGCTCAACCTGACGACGCCGAAGGATGGGTCAAGATCTTTGATAACCTGACCGAAGAATGGGTTCAGTGGATGTTCGAATGGTTTCCAAAAGATGATTTCATTATTCGATCACGGGACGCATCATTTCTGGTACTGATTGGTCTCAGAGGGACCTACCCTTACGTCCCTCTTCGAGTTATGAGGCAGGCAGGAAGGAAACAAGTCATCCCTAGGGTCGAGGAGATGAGCCATCTTCGAGCCGACTTTCAACACAATGACATTCCTCACAGGTTCCAAGCTCAGCACCTACAGCACTGCAAAGTTATACTCGAGAAAGACACCATCGAGCCAGACAGGTATTACGCCGGTTATACCCATTCTATCCAGGTTGGTTAGAAGAAGATCTGGGTGGTCAGAGCAAGCCAGGGTACGTCCAAGGTCACAGGGTTGTAGATGAAAGGGCTGAAGCACAAGTGAAGTTCAACCAGCTGCGTAAAAGGATCTGGGAGAACGAGGATGATCACCACAAGATACATGAGTCCAACAAAAGACTGATCGAGGAATGAAAAGACATGGCTATTAGTTCCAGCAAAAGGCCGGGATTTGGAACGAGGTATAATCGTTTAGAAGAAAAGTTCATCAAAAGGGTTGAAGATTGTCAAAAAGATGAGGGAGCTACAGGGGATATTTAGCCAGAACTTATCTTCTGTTGGGACTTCGCGAGTTGGGAACGCTGTTAGAAGAAAGCAGGAATGCCGAATCTGGGGAAGGTCCTTCTGGGACCAAGTAGATAAGGATGTCTTTTTCCAACAATGTAATAAGGCCAATGGCTGTGAACAACTATTTTTTGACCACACCCAAATTCTATACTATTTTGCTATAAGTATTAAGGTTATATCTAATCTTAATATGTTAAATTTTTATCTTACTCTTAATAGGTTCTATTTAAGAAAATCAAAAACAACAAAAATATTCACATTCTTAGAATATAAGATTTTTCCTATGTTTAAGTAGAAGAAAATATATACATATATATACATATATATATATATAT
>ML373948.1:0-10720 GCA_005239525.1 Nicotiana knightiana | reverse complement strand
TCACACCCGATTGACCTCAAATTTTGCACACAAGTCATATTCAACATTACGGACCTGTTCCAAATTCCAGGATCGCATTTCGACCTCGATTTCAAAACTTCCACTTTCGGTCAGATTTCAAATGACCCCAAAATGACGTAGGGACATCCAAATTCACTTCCGATCGCGCTCCTAATTCCAGAATCACCATACAGAGCTATTCCCAGACTCGGAATCCCAAACAGATATCAACCTCACTGATATGCACTTCAAGCCCAAATTCATGAAATCCTTGTGATGCTAACTTCCATAATTTACGCCGAAGCGCTTCCGGGTTATCCAAATCCCGAGTCGGACATACACCCAAGTCCGAAATCATCATACGAACCTGCTGGAACCTTCAAATCTTGATTTGGAGGTCGTTTACTCAAAATTCCAATCTTAGTTGATTTCTCCAACTTAAGGCTTCTGAAATGAGAATTTTCTTTCCAAATCAATTCTAAACTTCCTGGAATTCAATTCCGACCACGCCCATGGGTCATAATACTTGAAACGAAGCTGCTCACGACTTCAAACCGCTGAACGACGCGCTAGAGCTCAAAACGACCGGTTGGGTCGTTACAAAAATAGTATAGAGATAAAACTTTTAGGAATGAAAAGGTTTTCAGGAATAGAAAAAGTTTTAAGAAAATACTAAGGGTGGAAAACAGTTTTGAAATCAATTCTGAGGAGAACAAAAATTGAACTAGCAACCACACAATCATAGAATGCCTAGATTCACAACCATTTAACAAATAACTTTACAAACAAGGGGCAAGGGGTTGGGAACATAGAGCTCACATTAGAAACACATGGACATGGTACAAGGGGGAAACATATGGGACAACAAATGCACAGAACAACTAGGAGTTTACTGATTCAGAGACTTAACACGTCAGTTATGGTAATAGGCAATTAAGATATAGAGACGGAGGATGGAAATAGTCATGTTGAAGACAGGGGTGCATCAGTCATACCAATTAGGATGAATCAAATACATTAGGAGTCATGAGCATACTGGTTAAGGGGAGTAAACAGGGACTAGATAAACATGCTGGCCAAGTATCAAACAAAACAAGTAAGACCTAGACATGCTGATTACATACTTGAACAAGAGAACACAAAATTTAAACATGCTGAATAAAGCAGTAAACATGAAGACAATTGAATACATAAGCCATTAAGTTAGTGGAGAAGGAGACATGGATTAACATACATGGAGCACATAGAGTGAGTTTCAGAATTGAACTAAGGACATACCAGTTGAGGAAGCAAAGTGCAGAATGTAAAGCAAGTAGAGTTCCACTGTCTAGCCTTGGCTTTCAGCCGGCTAGACCAACAGTTAGCGCAAGTAGAAGAGAAGGAAGAGTGAGTTTTAGTGTGTGTGTGTGTATTCTGAACTAAATTGTTCGTCCGTTGAGAGGTAAGACAAGAGTGTATATATAGCAATTTAGGAGTAGAACAAATTAAGGTAAAAGGAATCAGAAATCAGTCAATTAGGGCAGTCATAGGGTCACAGAATCCAATCACATAAAGGGGTTCAGAATAGACCCTCTTAATTAGGGGTAATTGATCAAACGGTAATAACAGAGGTTTGATTAAGGCAAGAATCCAAATCATACCAAATAAAGGAATCAGTAAGAATTCAAAATTATACGGGCAATCAAATAAGGCAGAGATGACCAATTAAGGTCATAAACAAGGAAACAAATGAATCTATGCATACAAATCTTTAACAGAGTAAAGCAATCAGCATAACTTTCAAAATAACACTGATTTCCAGCAAGAGATACTCAACTTGCATAAATAGAGATTAGACTAAGTAAGACCTCACAAAAATATAGAAATTAGCCCGAAAACAGGTTTGAACCCTAATAGAGATTAATTAGGGCAAAACCCACAAAATACTGGATTTGACAAGAAAATGTTTAAGTCCAAGAGACAGAGTAAATTAATACGATTGGTAACACAGAGAGACCCAAAATCGAAGCAAAGTCGGAATAATCAATTAAACAAAAGATTTTTGAGGGAGAACACTTAATAATACCCAAATCATCTCAGATCTATGAAGATCTGAGAAGAATCGATAACAATGAACTAGAGTTTTCAGAAAAACATTAGAGATGAGAGAATAGGTCAAGAACCCATAGATTCGTAACAAAAATCAGGAGAAATTCTTACTCACAAACGGAAAATGGTCTGAGACAAACAAGTTTCAACCATAACCCATTGGGTTCCTTGAGATCTTCTCAAAGATCCAAGAAATCAAAGAGCCATGGTGTGTAGAGGGCCGGGGCTGGTCGGAGAAGAGATGGGAGCATCATAAGGTGGAGGTTTAAGCCGGTGACATCGTTTAGAATTAGGGNATGATGGCGGCGGGTGAGAGGGAGAGAGTGAGAGGGTTTAGGGGGGGGGGAGGGTTGTTAGGTTCAATTATGGAAAGGAGTTTGTGGACCGTTGATCAAAATGATCAACGACCACGATTAAATGGACAATTGGGTCGGGCAGGTATGTATTTGGGCCTAAGGGATTTGGGCTAATTTTAAAAGGGGTTTTGGGCTGGTTTGAAAGGGTTTAGGTCTGAAAACAAAGGGGCTTTTTTATTAAATACCCAAGTAATTGAATAAAAATTAATTTATAAAATAATTAACAAATTATAAAAATAATTTTCATGCATAGAAATGTTTTAAAATGATTATTAAATATTTCAAAAATACAATGAGCCATTTTATGGTAAAAATAACACAATAATGTATGCACGGGCTATAATTGCAATGTTATTGCAATTGTAACAAAAAATGTGTAAATCTGGCCATTTGTGAAATAATTTGAACTTAATATGACTATAAATAGCAAAATTAAATCATGAAATGTTATAAAGTCATTTGTGATGCAATTTGAAATTGTTTATATAAATAAAATGCTGGATAAATTAATTTAAAAAATGTAAAAATTATGAAAAAAATATCAATTGATGCTAATGCATAGTTTTGAATTTAAAAAATATTATAGGAAAAAATTTGGTATCAACAACTGCCCCTCTTTACCCGTGAAGGATGAAAGAGTTATCGGGTAAATATATGATGGCCAATTTTGACCGAGCAGGATGATTTGAGAGATTTAGGCCGCACTCTAGTTTATGAGCTGCCTACATATCCCTGGTTTTACATGAATCAGGCCGCGTGTAGTTTTGGATTCATCGGCTATACCGATGAAATCATCACAGGGACGGACACGAGATTTCAGGATAGGTGAAGGAATGGTTATGGTGGGCGGTCAGGCTTGAGATAGTTGAAGGAATCAGAGCGGGATTTCTCCTGGTGGGGTAGTGATTGCGTATCGGGTCACCTGCAAATAAAGAGATGCTACGAGCATATATTTATGCGAAAATTTAAACATGATGTAGATTCCCTTCGGACCATGAGAATTGTCTTTGACGGTTGAGGATGACGTCCTTAGACCATGACGTCCTGGGCCATGAATCGTTCAATGATGGATTCGCAGGACAGGAAATGATGTTATCGGGCCACAAAAATGGTGCCTCCGAACCATGACGCCTTTGAATAATGATATGTAAATTTGAGAGATCCTCAGGCCAAGACATGGTGTCTTCCGGCTATGACGATGATTCCTTTAGACAATGACGCCTTTGGACAAGTTGGCGCTATTTCAGCCCATGAAATGCAATAATATGATGCTAAAATCAACAAGACAAGGCTTAGTCTTGTGAAGTTGAGGGCAGAGCTTAGCCTGAAAGAAGAGCAAAATAGATAGTGCTGGAGAGACAATGCTTAGTCTTGGCAAAAGTGCAAATAGGAGGCAGAGCTTAGCCTCATGCAGATGGGGACAAAGCTTAGTCTCATGCAAGATTCAGGACAGGGCTTAGTCCCATGCAAATGAAGGCAAAGCTTAGCCTTATGTAGATATGAAGGCAGGGCTTAGCCTTATGCATGTGGAGATAGAGCTTAGCCTCATGCAGATGGAGACAGAGCTTAATCTCATGCAAGATGCAGGACATGACTTACTACCATGCAAATTAAGGTAGAGCTTAGCCTTATGCAGATATGGAGGCAGGGCTTAGCCTCATGCAGATAGAGACAGAGCTTAGTCTCATGCAAGATGCGAGACAGGGCTTAGTCCTATGCAAATAAAGGCAGAGCTTTATCCTTATGCAAGTATGGAGGCATGACTTAGCCTCATGCATGTATGGAGGTAGAGCTTAACCTTGTGCAAGATGCGGGACATGGCTTAGTCCCATGCAAATGAAGGCAGAGCTTTAGCCTTATGCAAGTATGGAGGTAGAGCTTAACCTCATGCAAAATGCCGGACATGGCTTAGTCCCATGAGATGAAGGCAAAGCTTAGCCTCATGCAGATATGGAGGCAGGTCTTAGCCTCATGCAGGTATGGAGGTAGAGCTTAACCTCATGCAAGATGCAGGACAGGGCTTAGTCCCATGCAAATGAAGGTAGAGCTTATCCTTATGCAAGATATGGAGGCAGGAGTTAGCCTCATGCAGGTATGGAGGTAGAGCTTAACCTCATGCAAGATGCAGGACAGGGCTTAGTCCCATGAAAATGAAGGCAGAGCTTAGCCTTACGCAATATATGGAGGCAGGGCTTAGCGTCATGCAGATGGAGACAAAGCTTAGTCTCATGCAAGATGCGGGATAGGGCTTAGTCCCATGCAAGAAATGGAATAAATAGTAGATGATAGCAGGGTTTTTCTTAGCTGGTAGTAGATTTCAGTATTGCGGTTGTTATGAAGATTGTGACTTCGAGGCATGGCTATTCTTCATTCCTGCAACCAAAGAAAAATTGTGAGTTCTGTAAAAAGGGGAGGTCGGTTCGTGCCTCCGTCGACTTGCTTGACTTGATTTTCTCGGTCTAAAGATCATGTTCAAATCATTGGGGGTAGCGTTTGCTAAACATAGTTACTTAAAAAGCCAGCATGCATAGTTTTCAAAGTCATAGAAAAAATATGTTTTTTAGAAAATTGGTTAGATGAACTAGTGACTGTGACACGATCCAAGGCATTGCGACTTCTCCTGCCGTAGAATTTTGAGGGTCCTTCCTCAAAATTCTGCCCTAGTTAGATGGACAAACACCTCTGACTGCTGTACATAGTGTGAGCGGCTGAACTTGCTTCAAAAGTTTGAGGGTCCTCCTCAAAATTCTGCCCCAGTTTCTGATTATGGGGGGAAATAAGATTTTTATCGAATTGTGACCGAACCCACATGGCTGCCTACGTATCCCCTCTTAAATGGGGATCAGGTCGAGCGTAGTTCAATTTACATTATTTGCGGAAACATAAACAATTACACATAGTATCGCTTAACTGCATCTGAATTGATTGGTTTTCGCCATACTTCTCCGTCCAGTACTGCGAGTATGAGGGCTCCCCCTGTCAAGACTCTGTGAACCTGTTATGACCCAAAAGGTCATCCCGTGTAATTTTAGCTAAATCTGTGTTTCGAGTTTGTAAAAGCCTCCTTTTATCACCTCGATGTGCGTGCGCATCCCGGACGGGTAGCCGGGAAGCCGTTATGTGGAAAATTGATAAAATGATGATTTTATAATAATTATTTGAATAAAGTTGAGTTTGGTCAACATTTTTGGTAAACGGACCCGGACCCGGACCCGGACCCGTGAATTGACGGTCCCGGAGGGTCCGTAGGAAAATATGGGACTTATGTTCGGAATCGAATTCAGAGGTCCCGGGTCCAGAAAATAATTTTCTTGAGATTTGATGTGAAACCTGTGATATCGGGCCCGTATTATGGTTCCGGAGCTCGGAACAGATTCAATATGTCTTATATGTGTTATCTGTGAAATTTGGTGGGAATCAGACTTAGTTTGGCGTGATTTGGATCGAAAATGGAAAATTTAGAAGTTTTGGAAGTTTAAAGGAATTTCATTGATTCTGAGGTTTAATTCGATGTTTATGATGTTATTTTGGTGTTTTGATTACTTGAATAAGTCCGTAGGATGTTTTTGAGGTTGTGTGTATATTTGGTTTTGAACCCCGATGGCTCGGGTGAGTTTCGGGTAGGTGTCAAGGTGCAAACTTGGTGAAAAATCTGGTGTAGGTGCATTTTTCTGGTGTCAGGTGTTTTACTCTATGCGATCGCATAGGTATAGACGCGATCGCATAGCCTTGTGAAGGGGGAGGGGTAAGTTACACTATGCGGTCGCATAGATAGGCCTGCGACTGCACAGTGCATAGGAGAGCTGGAGGGGTGGGGCTGGTAGGTACTCATTGCGATCGCACCCTTTGCCCGCGATCGCGAAGCTCAAACCCAGAAACACTACGCGATCACACCTTCTATTCCGCAATCGCAGTACTCAGAGCCCAGACCTCTACGCGATCGCACACTCCCTCTCGCGATCGCATAGCATTAATCCGCCCAGCTATTTTAAAAGCCTAAAAACAGAATAGTCACAGGAATTTCACCATTTTTCACAAACTCCTTCTTTTCCACACCTCTTGGGCGATTTTTGAAGAACTTCTTCACCATAACCTCTTAGGTAAGTAATCTTTGGCTCGTTTTCTTCCATTTTTGTCAACACCCATTAGATTCTAGGCCTAAAAAAACATGAAATCAAAGGTAGAAATTGGGGTTTTGGGTAGAGTTAGAGCTTTTTGAATATTTGGGAATTTGACCTCATTTTTGGGTCGGATCTCAAAACAAATTATATATTCGGGCTCGTGGGTGAATGGGTGATTGGGTTTTGGTCCGAACCTTGTGTTTTGACCAAGCGGGCCTGGGGTCGATTTTTGATTTTTGGGAAGAATGTAGGGAATTTTGTAATTAAGCTTTGAAATTGAATTGTTTAGTATTTGTTGATATTATTGAGTCGATTATGTATAGATACAATTGATTTGGAGTCGGGTTCGAAGGAAAAGCGGTGCTTGAGGCTTGATTTTGATCATTGGAGTCGAGGTGAGTGTTTGGCCTAACCTTAGCTTGAGGGAATATGTGTTGAGTCCTAATTGTTACGCGTTTATTCCATGTTCATTGTTTAGGTGAAGTGACGAGTACCTATATGTTGTTGTCAAGCATGACCGTGAGTCGGAAATTTGCAATTATATGATATTTATTGGCTTTTACTGTGTTTATTGGTTTAATATCAATCTGATAGCTATTCATTTGGTGGAAATTCTTAGTTATGGGTATTTTTGAGTAGTTGATCGGTTGAGGAACATTATGTTGGATTATACACATGTGTAGGATTGATTATAGCTGTGTCCCTTGCCGGGACGGTATTATTCTTGTTGATTATTCCGTGCATTTAAGGTTTCTTATTTGTTGATTTTCATGCCAACTGTTGTTTTATGTTGTTTATGCACGAGGAGACATTCCGTCCGTGTTTATGATTATTATGCACGAGGGGACATTCCGTGCCGTGTTGATGATATATATGCACGAGAGGACATTCCGTGCCGTGATTGTGATGTTTTATGCACGAGGGACATTCCGTGCCATGTTTATGTTGTTTATGCACGAGGGGACATTCCGTGCCATATTTTATATTGTTATGAATGAGGGGACATTCCGTGCCGTGATTGTGATGTTTTATGCACGAGGGGACATTCCGTGCCATGTCTATGATGTTTATGCACGAGGGGACATTCCATGCCATGTCTATGATGTTTATGCACGAGGGGACATTCCGTGCTATATTTTATATTGTTATGCACGAGGGGACATTCCGTGCCGTGTTATGCTAAAAATATGCACGAGGGGACATTCCGTGCCGTGTTATGCTAAAAATATGCACGAGGGGACATGCCATGACGTGCCGTTTCTTTTCACTTGTTTATTTTGTGTTGTTAATTCCCGTTATTATTTTCGGGTATTTAGACTGTTGCTTCATTCCGTCATTTCAGTAATTGCTATCCTTTTCCCCAGTATGTTTCCCCGTTATTGTACTTACTATTTATTTCATGTGGATATTTCCTGTTATATTTTTCTTAAACTGCACACGTGATATTATTTATCGTGTCCTAGCCTCGTCACTACTTCGCCGAGGTTAGGCTCGGCACTTACACAGTACATGGGGTCGGTTGTACTGATGCTACACCTGCACTTCCTTATGTTGTGCAGATCCAGATATCGGACCCAGTGGACACTGATTGAGGAGACTTCCTTCAGTCCACCAGGCGAAACTGAGGTAGTCCTGCAGGCGTCCGCAGGCCTTGGCGTCACCTCCTATCTCTCTTTTTTTCCTGTCTTTATGTATTTCAGAGACAGTAGCACTTTGTTCATTCAGACCTTTATTTGTAGCAGTCATAGACAATCCGTGAAATTGTGACACCAGATTTTGGGAGTTGTTATTAAGGGTTTTTGTAATACTGTTTAATTAAGCTGTTAGACTGCACTTCTTCCGCATTCTTATTTCTATTTGTTCTTGTATATCACTTTTTAAATGCTAAATAATGAAGGAATAAATTAGAATAATCAGTAACGTTGGCTTGTCTAGAGGGTTCAACGTTAGACGCCATTACGACCTGAAGGTGGGATTTCGGGTCGTGACAGAACCATGTAAGGACCTTGTCAATTGGGAGCAAATTTCCCTTGGCTTCGGCCTGATGCGGAAAGATCTTCTTTAACACCAGCCCCGGTGTGAACTGTCTTGGCTTGACTCTTTTGTTGAAAGCTCTGGACATTCTGTTTTGATAAAGTTGCTCGTGACATACTGCACTCATCCTCTTTCTGTCTATGAGGGCTAGCTGCTCATAACAGTTTCTTATCCATTCTGCATCGCTGAGGTCAACTTCCTATATGATCCTTAAAGAAGGAATCTCCACTTCAGCAGGAATAATAACTTCAGTACCGTAAACCAGTAAGTAGGGAGTTGCCCCGGTTGATGTGCGGACTGTGGTACGGTATCCCAGTAAAGCAAATGGTATCTTCTCGTGCCATTGTTTATGATTTTCCACCATCTTTCTCAGTATCTTTTTGATATTCTTGTTGGCGGCTTCTACAACTCCATTCATCTGAGGTCTATAGGATGTGGAATTCTTGTGCTTGATTTTGAAGGTCTCACACATGTCTTTCATCAGATCGCTGTTGAGATTGGCGGCATTGTCAGTGATGATGGACTCCGGAACTTCGAATCGGCAAACAATCCAGTCGCGAACAAAATCTGCCACGACTTTCTTGGTCACTGCCTTGTAAGATGCTGCTTCGACCCATTTGGTGAAGTAATCAATAGCTACCAAGATGAACCGATGCCCATTTGAGGCGGTGGGCTCGATTGGACCAATGACATCCATTCCCAAGGCGGCGAATGGCCAAGGTGAGCTCGTTGCATTGAGCTCATTTGGCGGCACCTTTATCATATCTGCATGTACTTGACATTGGTAGCATTTTTGGACATACTGGATGCAATCTGTCTCCATGGTCATCCAGAAATAACCGGCCGTGAGTATCTTCTTGGACAAGACAAAGCCATTCATATGCGGGCCGCAGGTTCCTACATGTATCTCTTCTAGCAACTTAGAAGCTTCTTTCGCGTCGACACACCTCAACAATCCCAAATCAGGAGTTATTTTATATAGGGTTCCTCCGCTGTGGAAGAAATTGTTGGACAATCTCCGAAGCGTGCGTTTATGAGTATGGTTTGCATGCTCCAGGTATTCCCCTTTTGTTAGATACCTTTTGATGTCGTGAAACCAAGGCTTACCATCTGTTTCTTCTTCAACATGAGCACAATATGCCGGATGACTATGGATCCTTACTAGGATAGGATCAATGAAGTTCTTGTTTGGATGCTGTATCATTGATGACAAAGTGGCCAATGCATCGACAAACTCATTCTGAACCCTGGGGACATATGGAAACTCTATCTTCGTGAACCTTTTTCTCAATTCCTGCACATGGTGCAGATATGGAAGTATCTTGGAATTCTTGGTGGCCCATTCTCCTTGTACCTGGTGCACAAGCAAATCTGAATCGCCGATTACCAACATCTCCTGAATATTCATGTTGATGGCCATGTTGAGTCCTAGGATGCAAGCTTCATTCTCTGCCATGTTGTTGGTGCAGAGAAATTTGAGTTTAGCAGATACAAGATAATGTTGGCCAGTTTCCAATACCAAGACAGCTCCAATACCGACTCCTTTGAAATTTGCCGCACCGTCAAAGAACATCCTCCAACTTTCATAGGATTCAACAATATCCTACCTATGAATAGCACTTCTTCATTGGGAAAATACGTTTTCAGGGCTTCGTATTCTCCTTCCACAGGGTTTTCAGCAAGATGATCTGCCAGTGCATGTCCTTTGACTGCTTTCTGAGTTACATAAACAATGTCGAACTCACTCAACAGGATTTGCCACTTAGTCAGATTGCCAGTGGGCATAGGTTTTTGAAAGATATATTTCAGGGGATCCATCCTTGATATGAGGTATGTTGTGTAAGCACAGAAGTAATGCCTCAGCTTTTGAGCTATCCAGGTCAAGGCGCAATAGGTACGTTCCAATAGAGAGTACCGCGCTTCATATGGAGTGAATTTCTTACTCAGGTAATAGATAGCTTGTTCTTTTCTCCCTGTCTCGTCGTGCTGTCCCAGAACGCAGCCGAAGGCTCCATCTAACACTGCGAGGTAGAGCCGCAAAGGTCTGCCTTGATCTGACGGGACCAAAACTGGTGGTGTTGATAGGTACTCCTTGATCTTGTCGAAAGCCTTTTGACAATC
>ML373944.1:11455-29077 GCA_005239525.1 Nicotiana knightiana | reverse complement strand
CACCACCCTCAGGCCTCTCATGGCTCTCTTATGCTGGTAGTACTTGTCTCTAAAGTCCTCAAGAGACCAGGGTCAGTCCCCCTTACGACTTTGGCTTTCGCTTGCCTGCTTCAGGCCGTTCTTGTTCGATCTTTAGTAAGATCTTCTTGCTTTTACCTAAACCTATGGATTTCTAAGTTTTGTCTTCGTCTCTATGATATTTTCTCAAAACCCTAATTTCTATCTTCGATCTTCTCAGATCTGTACAGATCTGAGATTAATCGAACCTATCTCACATGTTTCCTTGAATGTTTTCTGGTTTTTCAAGTGATTTTTCGTTTTCCTAAAACTAGGGTTTACTGAAAATCATCTTCTCCAAAATGTTTTCTGATTTTGAATGTTTAATCTTCTGTTCTTATGTGATTTTGACCGATTTATGTTGAGTTTTCCTAAACCCTAGTCGATTTATGCTAAAACTCCATTTTTTTATATTTTTGCTTCGATTATTGGTTTTCCGTGTTACTTGTGGCATTGTTTCGCTTTTTGCTTCGATTTTGAGTTTTTCAATGTTACTATTTGTATTGATTCATTATGTATCTTTGACCTACACGATTTTCCTTAGTCAAATTCAGTGTCTTATGATTTTTACCCTAGTTCATCTCTATTAGGGTTTCTGAGTCAATTTTTCTGGACTAATTTCTATGTGTTTCTGAAGTTTTACTTAGCTCATTCTCTATTTGTGGAAGTTGATATCTTTCTCCCCAGAAATCAGTATTACCTTGAAATTCTAACTAAGTGATTTGCTCTGTTAGAGATTTTGTATGCCAAGTCTTGCATGTTTCCTTGTTTACGACCGTACTTATCCATCCCTGCCTTATTTAATTGCCTGTATAACTGTGGATTCTTACTGATTTCTTTACATGGTATGATTGGGATTCTTTCCTTAATTAGACCCTTGTTATTACTATTTGACCAATCGCCCTTAATTAAAGGAGCTTATTCTGGCTCCCTTATTTGGTTTGATTCGAATTTCTTGCCTTAATTGAATCCATGTTATTACCTTTTGAATCAATTGCCCTTAATTAAAGGAGTCGATTCTGAACTCCTTATGTGATTGGACTCTGTGTTTGCCTTAATTGTTGGCTTCTAATTTCTTTTACCTTGTTTGTCCTACTCTTAAACTACTATATAAACTCTCTTGTTTTAGCTCTCAAGACAGGAACTAAGTTCAGAATACACACACTCACACTCAAACTCTCTTTTGTTTCTCTGCTACTTGTGTTAATTCTTGGTCTAACCGTCTTAAATCCAAGGCTAGATATTGGAACTATACCTGATTTATATTCTGCACTCCTTTCTTCAACTGGTATTTCCCTAGTTAAATCTTGAAACCCAAACTCTATGTGTTTCATTCCTGCACTAGTTCATTAGTTATGAATTCAATCCCTGTTCCTTTTTACTTATTTTCTTAGAATATCTAAATCATGTTTTGTTTAGTGTGTAATTAGCATGTCTAAACCATGTTTGCTCAATCTGTAATTAGCATGTATAAACATAGTTGTCTACTTGATTATTTGTCCAGCATGTCTATTTATCCCTATCTATTCTTCTTCAGTCTCCTAGCCTCTTAGGACATTCGATTGACCTTAATTGTGTGTCTAATCCTGTCCAGTACCCCCATTGCTTGCAACATGGCCTTACTGCATCCTTTCTCTATGTCACCAATTACTTACTATCATGACTAACCAGTTAATCCTATAAAAACTCCTACGTGTTCTATGCATTTGTTGTCTATATGCCTCCCTGCACCCTGTTCATGTACCCTTAAATATGATTCCTATATGTCCCCAACCCCTTTATCCCTGTGTGGAATCTGTTTGCCAAATGTTTCTGAATCTGGTTGTTCTATGACCAATTAGTTTGTGTTCTGATTTCAAAAGTGTTTTAGTATTTTGGCCAAACTGTTTTACTACTAAACTGGTTTCTATTTTAGAAAATCTTTTTCACTCCTAGAGTTATCTCAACACTGTTTTCATATCAAAACCTTTTCAAAACTATGTCAAACACTCTCACTTCAATCTTAGGTCAATAGGTTCTGCCTCTCCAGTGTGTGTACTGCCTTGGGATCCTTGAGATTCATCCAAACTCTGGCACACTGGGGCTGGCCCTTCTACACTACACTTACTCAATCCCTGTTATGAAAGTCTAGGTGTGAGCACTGCCCGGGATCCTTGAGGTCCTTAGGGAACTCTGACACACCTGGACATGAAATTGGTTCTGAAATCCTTATCATTTGAGACTACTAAAGGCCTGTTGTCTTCTGGTCGTATTTGGGCCTGCTTCAGGCTCCTTGTAGTTTAACTTCTTCTCTTTTTTTATTTATTTATGCACTTCGTTCAGCTACTGGTTTGTAATAATTAATTTGTAAACAGATATTGGGGTGACTAGTGAAAAGGGAGGGTAGTGTATGGTACTGTGGGTAAAAACTTGGTAGAAACCATGTTCCTAGGCTCTATATTCTGTGAATCTGCACTAGAAACCACGTCTTAGGGCTAATGTGTTCATTTGCATCCAGAGCTAAACATGCATTAGATATCATGTTATTAGGGATTCACGTTTATTGCCTCAGCATATCACTAATCCATGCTTCAATAGATGTTTTTCACTTAGAAATTTTGCTGATAGGTTAACAATCTTGTTCTAATAAACTGACATTTCGGTATGCATTTAGATACCATGTTCTAGGAACCCCTCTTGCATTTATAGGAACACGCCTAGTACCATTAAAATAAGTCACTGATTTGAAAAGGTATAGAAAAATCGTCTCTCATATAATTGTCATACTTCTGAATGAAAACAGGTACAAATTCCTTCTTTTAAGTCTTCGTCACCTAGAGCAGCATGTTGTAGGTTAAACAACTTCTAAACTGTTTAAACAACTCTTGTAGTTATGATTGCACAGTCCCACGCCTAGGAAAGCCTTAGGTAATTACTCTCTTTAAACTAGAAATTGCGTGCTAATTGTTTTTACTGCTTAAAGTCTTACATGTCTTAAAATCAGTAGGCAAACTGATTAGGACACATCCATTGCATTATGACATAGTGTTGCTTGTTCTGTATATTAATGTTCACCTAAATACAATGTTTTAGGATCCTTTCTCTAATAAAAAGCTGCCTTTGTCTGTGTTTTGAGACGTGTTATTTATTTGCATTATGTGTGGAGGTGAATCTGAGCCTCTTAACTGTTTTTGTTACTTATGTGCTAGTCCTACTTGTTCTTTCTTGTCTCCTAGTTTTCCATTTTAAAACCATAGGGGTTTGTCTAGAACTTCCAGTATACTAGAGGTCCTAAACTCCTCCGGGACCCCAAAGAAGGAACGGGTAACAGCATGCGTACAACTCGTTAAACAAAACTCGCTTGATAACCGCTAAGGGGTGGGACAATGGGTAGATAAGGATATGATGACCTGTACGCTAATGCAACGTGCAACCCCTCATTGAGGAGTGATTACCGGGCATTGCACAAATATGATCCTATAGGATAAACAACTTAGGACCTCCCTTATCCTTTACATATGTGTGCTTGGACTGATAATCGGTTAAGATCTTTATTTGTTTACATATGTGTGCTTAGGCTATTTTTTGCTACTTGAATGAGTTCACAAAGTATGTTTAAACGGGACCCACAGTTGTGGACTTTGAGGGGTGCCTAAAACCTTCCCCTTGAAGTAATTTCAAGCCCTTACCCAATCTCTGGTTATGCAATTTGTGTTATGAATGACCCTTAATAGGTGCCCTAACGCACCTTAATTTGTTAGGTGGCGACTCTTCGAAATCATTATACCCCCTTTCCCAAAAGGAAACGACTTGTCTCAATAATGTCGAAAACCCTGACCAATCCAGAAGGAGTGGAAAAAAGGAGGGTGCGCGACACAAGGTAGATCTATCGACGTCCGCAAACCTTGGATCCCCTTCTAGACATTGCACTTTATTGTTTATTTCCTTTCAGAAACAGTTGTATTTATTTCAAACATTTACTTGTAGTAAATCTTAGAAGTTCGTAAATTATGACTCTAGATCTGGGTAGTAGTATATATATTGAGGCTATTATATATTTCCGCACTCATTTTAACTCGTTATAGCTTATTTGTTTTTATTTACTGAAATGTATAAGAATTGGCTTAATAATATTCTAACGTTGGCTTGCCTAGCAAGTGAAATGTTAGACGCCATCACACTCCCGACGGTGGGAATTCCGGTCGTGACAAGTTGGTATCAGAGCACTAGGTTGCCTAGGTCTCACAATTCACGAGCGAGCTTAGTAGAGTCTGGGGGATCGGTACGGAGACGTCTGTACTTATCTCCCAGAGGCTATGAAGTTTAGGAACATATTTCACTTATATTCTTCTCTGTCGTGTGACTTTGTTATTTCAATGCTTATTGGACTCTTCTACCCTTATTCTCTCGCAGATGGCGAGAATACGTACCGCTTCTTCAGCTGAGCAGCAGCCAGAGCCTCTAGTGGTAGCTCCTACGAGGGGCAGAGGTCGAGGCCGAGTCCGTGCCAGAGGCCGAGGCAGGGGCAGGGCTCAGCCTAGAGCCCGAGCAGTAGCCTCTGATAGTGTTTGGCGAGGAGGTTCCAACCTAGTCTATTCCTACCAGGCGAGCTCAAGTTCCGAAGGGGTTCATTGCCACTCCAATGCTTCAGGACTCTTTGGTCCGTTTGGTGGGCCTTATGGAGTGTGTTGCCCATACTAGAGCATTTCGCATGGAACCAGTCGTCTCTCAGGCTGGAGTAGGAGCTCAGACTCCTGCTACTCACAATCTGGAGCAGATGGCTCCCCAGTATCAGACTCCAGCAGCTCATCCAATTGGGGTAGTTCAGCCAATTGTTGCGGCACAGGCCGGTGATGGGTCAGCTATGTTTTCTGAGGCTTTATGGAGGTTGGACAGGTTTACCAAGCTCTTTCCGATTCACTTCAGTGGTGCTTCTTCAGAGGACCCCCAAGAGTATCTTGACAGCTATCATGAGGTGCTAAGGAACATGGGTATTCTAGAGACTAATGGGGTCGACTTTGCCGCATTTCAGATTACTGGTTCCGCCAACAAATGGTGAAGGGATTATTTGTTGGCCATACCAGCTGAGTCGCATGCTCTTACTTGGGATTAGTTCTCTTAGCTCTTCATATAGAATTTTCTTCCTATCACATTGAGAGAGGATCATCGTTGTCAGTTCGAGCGTCTCCAGCAGGGCAGTATGACTGTTACTCAGTACGAGACCCGTTTTGTGGATTTGGCCCGTCATGACCTTCTTCT
This sequence comes from Nicotiana knightiana, assembly GCA_005239525.1. Lineage (NCBI taxonomy): Eukaryota > Viridiplantae > Streptophyta > Magnoliopsida > Solanales > Solanaceae > Nicotiana > Nicotiana knightiana. The sequence continues at coordinate 23,782 of ML373944.1, read as the reverse complement.
GCTTCCTACTAAGAGAGAGAGGGTGAGGAGGTTTATTGACGAACTTGCTCAGCCTATCAGATTGCAGATGGTTAAGGAGACTGGGAGTGAGATTTCTTTTTAGGCAGTTTCCAATGTCGCCAGGCGAGTCGAAATGGTTCTTGCACAGGGAGGTCAGGGGTCTGATAAGAGATCTCGTCATTCTGGTAGGTCCAGCGATGCCTCATCTGGAGACAGGGGTACTTTTGGTAGGGGCCATCCTTCCAGGCCGTTTCATTCATTGTTTCAGGCATTCCACAGTACTTCAGACAAGACACTCGTTGTTGCACTCTTTTTGTAAACCTTATCATTTGACGGAGGAATTCCTGCACCAACCAATTCGTTAACAATCGCATCGCCCGCAATCTTGGTGTTTCTTCCATACTTGAGTATTGCAGCCCATAAGTAGTCAATATTTTTTATTGTTTGGCTAGAGCAACAGCCATGCTCACCTCATTCATGTTTCCATAGTATGTCATCGGATCAAACTATACAAACATTGTTGAAGAGCTGTCCCTAACTGTTTGTCCGTTGTCCACTGTAAGTATATGCATATATGAAGACTAGTCTCTGGGCACGCGCATTGTGCATGTACCTATATCAATGAATATGAAAACTTAAAACATTTTATATCAATATTATCAAAAAAATATTTTTGAGTGACAAAAATTTAAGAAAGAAGTACAAGTTTTTGATATCTTATGGTGATCTGGATATACTTATTAGCTTGTTTCAAAAATCCAAAACACCTTCAGGGTGGTAAAAAACTATATAATTCGAGTAAAATCTAAAGAAATTAATGGGACTATTTATCTGAACACAAAAGAAAAAAGTGTTTAGCCTCGTAAGCTCTCTGATTTTTATAGTAGACGTCATTAAACTCTTATTGGCATAAACACCTCTTCTAACTTGTTGCAACACCAATGATTGTCCAAAGGCAATATCATATCCAAGAACTTATTAAATATGTCAACCATATCGGCATGATTTGTTAGGCTCATAAGGTAACCCAAAATTGTAATAGTTAGTTTGCTATATTACCACTGACGAAAATAATGGTAGGCTTTGTCTTCCTTATAACACAAGGAGCGTTTTCCAGTAAATATTACTACTGTATTTTAGTTTGTTTATAAAATAATATGTCTATCAAATATCATTAATAGTATTTTTATCTGGAATGTTCTCAAAGCAAAGATTCTACGAATTTAATTGAGAATACAAAATGCACCAAATATTTTTAATAGACCAGATACATTAAGTAGTTATAGAATTAAGACTAATGGGAAAGACTATGAAAATGAAAGTGACTATAAGAGTTTCAACTGGATATAGATGAATTTAGTTGGGACTACAAAAATGTTTTGCAAGTTTGAAATTTTTTTTAATACGTCACATTGTATTTTATGTTTTCATGTAAAGTGTAGTAGAGAATTAAAGGCACAATTTATAATGAGATGTTTTTACCTTTTGGTACAAAAAATGACATAAGAGTAGTATTTAAATGAAGGGCAAAAATGTCACTTAGCTTTTAATGGATATTTTGGTCTTTTAACTTTACACCTTGACTTTCACACTTATAATATAGTATGATATGATATGATGATTACTACATGAATTCTATATGCTAAAAAGTATTTAATTGGTTGTTATTAGATTAATTTTTTGGACCTAATTAATATCTCCGCCAGAAGAATATTTGTCAAAGTATGTTAATGTACGTAGTACTAGAATTCTATTCACCTGCCAATAAAGGTTGTGGTTGAGTGATAAGTCTTCATTCATCCTTAACCAGATGTCTCGTGTTCGAGCAGTGTGTATGAAATTGAAAGAATCTTGAACAAATCTTAACTTTGAGAAATATTTTGTCTCTCTATTTCTCTTTCTGAAAATTCCCTATTTATCTAGGTACAATGTCCTATATATTTACAGCAAAAAGAATCTAAGAAAAACTACCTATACACTTGTCTCTATGCTATTGGTTATTCCATAACAAACTTTAGGAATCTAAGAAAAACTACATATACACTTGTCTCCTATGCTATTGGTTATTCCATAACAAACTCTTTTATTATAATTACAAAGGAATAAAATAAAAGACTGGGCTGGTCTTCTTCATTACTGGGCCAGAAGATAAAAAGGAACCCAAAGCAGGCTAGCCTTCTTCATTACTGGGCCAGTTGATAAAAAGAGCCCAAGACAGGCTGCCTCCAGTCCAGAGTAGTGAAAAGCCCAATGTCATCCAAATCATCTTCAGACAACCTTGATATCATCGAGTTTTATCTTCTTCATCTTTTCTTCTTCATTCTCAATCACCTTCCTATGAAAGCTAGAATTAGGGAAGGGTTTCTTGTTCTCAACACCCCCCCCCCCTCAAGTTAGAGGGTATCCTTGTGACCCCTAACTTGTTCAAAATATTAGAATGAGAAACCTTGAAAGAGGTTTAGTGAAGAGATCTGCCAGCTGGTCTTTGGAAGGAACGAACGAGAGAGTAATTAGCCCAGATAGGAATTGTTGACGAACGAAATGACAGTCGATCTCCACATGTTTTGTCCGTTCGTGAAAGACTGGATTACGGGCGATATGAATAGCTGCTTTGTTGTCTGAATGAAGTGGTATGGGAAGAGACATTGGTGCAGAGAGATCCTCAAGAAGTCGAACAAGCCAAGTAAGTTCTGCTGTGACTCTTCTCATAGATCGGTATTCTGCTTCTGCTGATGATAGGGACATTGATACTTGCTTCTTTGATTTCCAGAAAATAGGTGCTCCTCCCAGTGTGATGAAGAACCCACTCACAGATCTTCTGGATTCTTTACAAGCGGCCCAATCTGCATCACAAAATGCCAGGAGCGAGAACGATGGAGCTGCCGAAAGAAGAATACCCTGTCCTGGATATGTACTTAAGTACTTTAGTACGCGTAATGTAGCAGTGAAATGAGAGACACAAGGTCTCTGGATGTATTGACTGAGAGAAAGGACTGCAAAGGAGAGGTCCGGTCGCGTATTCGTCAAGTAGTTCAATTTTCCAACTAAATGACGAAACACTGTGGGGTTTTCCAAAAGTATTCCACCATTAGAGACAAGTTGGGATGAAGGATCAAGAGGAGAGCTCACCTTCTTTAAGTGGGAAACATCAAATTCTTGCAGCATATCTAAGGTAAATTTCCTCTGACTGACAATGAATCCTCCATTTTCTCGCAAAATTTCCATTCCTAGGAAATAATGTATGCTGCCTAGATTCTTGACCTTGAATTCAGTGTTAAGAAAAACTTTGATGTGCTGAATTTCAACCAAATCATTCCCAGTAATCAGAATGTCATCTACATACACGGCTAGAATGGAAATTAGGTCTCCTGTACGTTTAAAAAATAAAGAGTAATCATTTAATGATGATGAATACCCTTTAAAACTCAAAGCACCTGCAAGCCTGGCGTACCACTGCCTGGAGGCTTGCTTCAAACCATATAGTGACTTTCTTAGGAGACAAACATGTTTAGGACTAGGTGGTGTGACTCCTGATGGAAATCTCATATATATTTCTTCCTGAAGGTCTCCATGCAAAAATGCATTATTGACATCCAATTGAGAGACATTCCAATCTCTCTTGGCTGCAATAGTGAGCAAACACCTTATGGTTGTCATCTTCACCACAGGTGAAAATGTCTCATTATAGTCTATTCCTTCCCTCTGAATATCCCCCCTGATCACTAGTCTTGCCTTCAACCTCTCAACTCTTCCATCTGACAAAAGTTTTACTTTATACACCCATTTACAAGGTAGAGCTCTTTTGTCTTTAGGGAGCTCAACACATCCCAAGTGTGGTTGTCTTCTAGTGCCTTGATCTCTAATTTCATTGCCTGTATCCAACCTGGATGTTGGCAGGCTTGAGAGTAACTGGTGGGTTCAGTGAGGGTAGAAATAGATTGTACTATGTGTTGCTTGTTAGGTGATAGGGATGAGAAACAATATTTCCTAGGTTTTCTTGGTTGATTGAAGCATGCCCTTTCCACATCTGTGAACATGATGTTGCTGCACAAATAGTCTTTTAAGTAAGCTGGTTGATTTGATATCCTACCTGATCTCCTTACTGGTGTAGATTGTATAGGTTCTTGGATAGGGGAGTTGATATGTGGTGTGTCCAGGGCAGGTGAGAAAGAGGTTGTACTAGGGGAGAGATGAGTGTAAGAAAATGGAGAATCTTGTGGGTGTGAAAAAGGACTGGGAGGATTCTCAGGTTCTAAAGGAATGGGTGATGCTTGGTTATTTGATGAATGTGAGAGTACTGGTTCTGTGGTATGAGATGGACTTGGGAAAATGGGCTGGTGTGAGATGTTGTCTTCAGCAAATGGGAATTTTGACTCATGAAATTTCACATCCCTTGACACAAATATTTTTCCTGTTTCTAGTTCCATCACCTTGTATCCCTTCTGATGAAGAGGATAACCAATTAAAACACAAGGTGTTGCTCTTTGATCAAACTTTCCTCTTCCTTGAGCCAAATTTGAAACATAGCAAAGACAGCCAAAATTCCTCAAGTAATCATATCTTGGCTTCTTTTGAAACAGCAGTTCATATGGTGTTTTACCTTTTAGCACACTAGATGGCATTATATTGATTAGATGTGTGGCAGTTAGAATGGACTCCCCCCAATATCTTATTGGTAGCTTAGATTGAAACATTAGACCTCTAGCAGTCTCCAACAGGTGTCTGTATTTTCTCTCAACAATCCCATTTTGCTGAGGGGTTGCTACACAAGACAATTGATGCAGAATTCCTTGAGATGTTAGATAAGGTTCCTCTTGTGTTCCTTTTCCCAATTCCATTGCATTGTCAGATCTTATTATCTTGACATTCACACTGAATTTCCTTTCAACCATAGACAGAAAAGTTTTAAGCATAGGAAAAGCATTACTTTTTGTACTTAACAAAAAAGTCCATGTTCCTCTACTATAGTCAGAAAGTATTTGAAACCATTGTAGGTGGTTGATCTGTAGGGTCCCCATGTGTCAACATGTATGATTTCAAATATGTGTTTGGATCTTATGGTACTAAGAGGAAAAGAATTTCTATTCTGTTTGGCTCTAGGGCAGATATCACACACATAATCAGAATCTGATTTAAAGTGAAAGAAAGGCAGATGTTTCATTGCTGAAAATGGGAGGTTCCCCAATCTTACATGCCAAAACTTAAAATCAGAAACAACATTAGCTTGAACTGGACTAGAAAAAGAAACTGGTTTTGAAATGGAATTTCTTTCTTTTGGAATTAAAAATACATCACTAGCAAACAAACTCTTAGCTTTAACATTAGTTGGTTCCAATAAATATAGTCCTTCTCTAACTTCACCAAAAGCTTGAGGACTCCTCATTGAAAGGACCTGCAACACACACTCAACAGATGTGAACAATATGTCATACTTAAATTGTACACAAAACCTATGAACTGACAAAAGGTTGTATTTGAATTCTGGAACATGTAGTACATTGTTAAGAATATGCCCGAGCAGAATAGATATACTACCCATGTGAGTAACAATTACCTTGAAAGAATTAGGTAAACTGATGTTTAAAGGCACAGGGAGTGGAGTCAAAAACAAGAAAGAGTTAGGATTAAAGCACATGTGTTCAGAGGCACCTGAATCAATGATCCAGGTGTCTGTTTTGAAGACAGTAAGCACTGAACTTGAATATTTTAGAATAGTACCAGCAACTGCATTAGCATTTATTGCATTGTTTCCTGGATGTGCTTGCTTTACTTGTTTATACATCTGCATCATCTCTGCTACCTGCTCCTTCGTGAGTTGTTGTCCAAAATTATTGTTGATATCACTATTCTGCAGTGCTGATCCTTCATGATCTTCATGTGCCATCATTGCATTTCCTTTGACTTGATTCTGGAACCCTTTTTGGTTTGTAAACTCAAAATCTTCTGGGAAACCAATGATTCTGTAGCAGTCTTCCTGAGTGTGTCCTGTTTTTCCACAGTGAGAACAGGACACATTTGGGTTGTACTTCTTTCTCCCTTTGAATTTCTATTGAGGCTTAGCAAATTTCTGAGTTGAATTGTTGAACCTGGTCCCTGTAGATGCTCCCCTTAGTGACTGATTTCTGCTTCTTTGAAAACTCTTTGCCTGTCCTGTGGTCATGAAAGCTGCAAAATCAGCTAGAAATTGTGCATTAGGCTGTTTATTTTCTCCTGCTGCCATGACTGAAACTGTTTGAGAGTTGAGATTTGCATTAGCATAAACCTCATTTTGGTTTTCATCTTGCAAGAGAAGGGAATAAGCAACATCCATGCTAGGTAGAGGATTCATCATGAGAATGTTTCCTCTTGCCTGAGCATAAGTATCACTAAGCCCCATCAAGAATTGGATCAACCTTTGATCCTCTAGAGATTTTGTTAGTTTGGCCTTTCCTTCACACACACAAACACAAGAACAACAGATTATGACATTCAAAGCATCTAGCTCATCCCATAGTCGTTTGAGCTTAGTGAAGTATCCTGCAATGTCAGAGTTTCCTTGTGCTAACCCTGAAAGGTCATTTTGCAGGTGATAGAGCTTTGCTCCATTGGATCTTCCAAATCTCTGTTCAAGACTGTCCCAGATATCCTTTGCAGTCTTGGAGTAAATTACACTCAGCAATATCTTTTGAGAGAGCATTGAGGATCCAAGAAATGACCATGTCATTCACACAGCTCCATTGTTCATACTCTGCTGATTTTAGATCTGGAGATTGACAACCTCCATTGATAAACCCAAGTTTCTTCTTGGCTGACAAAGACAAGAGGATGGATCTTCTCCACCCTGGTAGCCTCTTCCTTCAAAAACTGTGTTTACTAGTTTCATTCCAGGGGAATCAGAACCATTTAGATGATAAGGGTGATTGGCATCGTAGGATGCAGGCTTGGGTGCATTGCTTGCATCTCCAGGGGATGTTACGATTGTTTCATCTATTTTAGATAAGTGATTTTGAATTTGATGTAGTAAATGAAATGAACTGACTGTTGGATCGAGCCTATAGCTCTAATACCATGAAAGAATCTTGATCAAATCTTAACTTTGAGAAATATTCTGTCTCTCTATTTCTCTTTCTGAAAATTTCCTGTTTATCTAGGTACAATGTCCTATATATTTACAGCAAAAAGAATCTAAGAAAAACTACCTATACACTTGTCTCTATGCTATTGGTTATTTCATAACAAACTTTAGGAATCTAAGAAAAACTACCTATACACTTGTCTCCTATGCTATTGGTTATTCCATAACAAACTCTTTTATTATAATTACAAAGGAATAAAATAAAAGACTGGGCTGGTCTTCTTCATTACTGGGCCAGAAGATAAAAAGGAACCCCAAAGCAGGCTGGCCTTCTTCATTACTGGGCCAGTTGATAAAAAGAGCCCAAGACAGGCTGCCTCCAGTCCAGAGTTGTGAAAAGCCCAATGTCGTCCAAATCATCTTCAGACAACCTTGATATCATCGAGTTTTATCTTCTTCATCTTTTCTTCTTCATTCTCAATCACCTTCCTATGAAATCTAGAATTAGGGAAGGGTTTCTTGTTCTCAACAGAAATCGCTTTTGTTAAGAAGCACTTTATCCTCCAATGTGGTTCCCGGCATAAATCCGAATGAGCCGGCATCAATATGAGTACTGGATACCAGGAAAAACCCTCAAAAAACAAAAAAAAAAGAATTTATTCACCTACCTGCTAGGCCCGTCCCTTAGTAGTAATATTAACTATGCATTTAACGTTTAGTTTTTAGCTATAATGAAATTAGTTTTTATTAGAATTTCGTTTTTTCGCTCCCGTCTAACCAACCATGGCCAAGGGGGTAATATTATATTTAAAACCAAGCTCTTCCCTTGCATCACTATCTTTTCCTTAAAACCTCATTATAATCTAAGCTAATTAATTTTTGCTTAAAATTGTCAAGTACTTTTGATTTTTTCTACATTATAGGGAATAAGCAATTAAACTTTCTTCTATTTTACTTTTAATATAAAGTTTTTATTTTTATATTTTTTACTATATTGCTCGTAATTGTTTCAAATTCAAATTTGACTTTTCTTCTATGTTTAAATTCAAGCTCAAAAATAGTAAGTAATTAGTAATAACACATAGTGCATAATTAATTTAGTATTAAATTTAAATTCAAAAACAACTAACTATTACCTAACATAACTAATTTTGTCCTAAAATTGCTAAGCGGCTTTTTATAATGCTACCACTTGACTTACAATGGTGTATTTGTCTCTCCTATTATATATAGATAGATAGAATTATTATTATTATTATTATTATGTGTGCGTATAGAATTTTTCAGAACTTCAAATTGTCCAATGAAATATGCACGAGTGTACTAAAATATATCTCACAAGATGAAACTACAAGTTTTAATAAATGATAAACCAAGCACGTGCAACACATCAAATATTTCGTCCCTGGCATCGCTCTCTTTTCCTTAAGATCTTAGTAAGGAATGTCCAACAAATTTTTTTATTAATTTTCTCTTCTATCTTCTCCGTTCACTTTTACTTGGCATGTATACTAAAAATAAATTTTTATTTTTACTTATCATTTTACGCATATTAAAAGAAGACAAATTGTTTTTCCTGTTATACCCACAATATTTATTACTCATTTCAAATCATTTTTTCAATTCCAATAAATATGCATCAATTAATACAGATATCATGATTATGCACTTTATTTATTATTTCTTAAGTAACGTAAAAAGTTAAAACGTGTCATGTAAAAGTAAACGTATCGAGTACAAGTCAAATCAAGCATGTGCAAGTTGGAACATTTAACTCCCATCTTGTCCAAGTAAATACATTTAACTCCCATCTTATCTAAGAAAATACAGTACCTCTACTTGACTTGGTTGGAACTTGGAACTTGGAACTTGGAAATTGGGTCCATTAAAATTTTAAACTATGTTTTTTCTGGACATTCTTTAAGAGAGTGAATATGATATTTTTTTTATGTATCGTTTTAATGAACAATATATTCTCTTCTATTTCAATTAAAATATGAGATATCAAGTTCTCTTGAGTAGATATGTAAAAACATACTTAGAAAATAACATGGAAAGGAAAGGAAATACATCTTTGTAACTTGAAAATTCATTTCATCCTCCTTGTTTCAGTCCAAATTACACATTAAGTTACATCTACCATAAAAGAGCTAAGGCATTCAGATACTGTATCTTAGGCACCTGTGGCGGATCCAATTATAGGTTCGGCAAAACCCAGTATTTCAGGGTCAAATTCTATATATGCGACAAAATCAAGTTTAAACAGAGTTACATGTTATTTCAGATCTTACTCTCTCAACTTAGAATCCAAAATATTTAAATTTTTGTATTGCCTCTACAAGGCTCTAGACTATGATTGATTGGTGCTACTTTCTTTACAATACAACAATGGTAAAAATTGCTTCAGCGATATGCTCCTACGATTGCTTTCGCCTTGAAAGGATTTCAGAGCAGTTGCTTCAACTATGTACAATATGTTGTGTAGGAGAGTACTCTATATGTATGATAATAATCTAACGTAGATTTTAGCTCCTGAGGAACTTCCAGGGCCCTGTTCATATTCCTATCCTGCAAATGTGAAGTAGAAAACAAATAGATTAATTATTGCTTAATGCTTATGCTTCTAAGTGCATTAGTAGTTAACCATACCACAAGAAGCCTGCTAAAGCTCTTCGGCGGTTTGAGGCCTTGAGTAGCTCTACTTCATGTATTATGACTTGTACGTGTAGTCGAACTTGAATTTCGGGAAGTTCGGAGTTGATTTGGAAGGAAAATTCTCAATTCGGAAGCTTTAAGTTGAAAGAGTTCAAGGTTTGACTTTTGAGTCAATGATCTTGGAATCGGGATTAGAAGGTTCCAATAGATTCGTATGATGATTTTGGACTTGGGCATATGTTCGGGTTAAGTATCAGGTGTCCCGGAAGCATTTCAGCGATTATTGTGAAAAGTTGATATTTTGAAGGTTTTAGAAATTTCTAAGTTATTATGAAGTGAACTTTGGCGTATCGATGTCTGTTTGGGGTTACGAGTCTTGGAATAGGTTCGTATCGTGATTTATGACGTGCACGTAATGTTTGGCGGCATTCCAAAATGTTTAAGTGTAATTCGGACGCATTCGGCGAAGTTTGAATCTTTGAAAGTTGAAAGAAAGGTTTTGACTGTCGATTCGTAGTTTTGATGTTGTTTGACATGATTTGAGGCTTCGACTAAGTTCATATTGTGTTTTAGGAGTTGTTGGTATATTTGGATAGGGTCCCGGGGGGCTTCGGGTAAGATTCAGATTGAAATTTAGACTTGAGGGATGTTGTTGTTGTTGAAGTCTAGTGTCATCGCACCTACGGAAGGAGTGGCCGCAGATGCGTCATGCAGGTGTCGTGGGTCGTCGCAGGTGCAAAATTCATGGAGGAGACATGGGAGCGCAGATACGAGGAATCATCCGCACCTGCAAGGCCGCAGATACGGGTAGGTGGTCGTAGTAGCGGACTTTGATGGGGAGTCTGTTTTTGCAGAAGCGGAGGGTTCTCCGCAGGTGCCGTCCCACAAAAGCCGACCTTGAACCGTAGAAGCGGCTGGTCGGATTTTTAGTGATCTTCGCAGAAGCGGGGATTTTCCACAAAAGCGGAAGCGTATAAGCGATTATGTTATCCGCAGGTGCGAAATCGTTAGCTGAAGAATAAAAACGAAGGGCTTAGTGAACTTTCTCATTTTTGGGATTTTAAAGTTCGGTCTACGACCATTTTTGGAGAGGGTTCCAGCTAGTTTGAGGAGGTAAGTGACTTTTAATCACTTTTGTCCGTAAATATTGAATACCTATTGATTATTTCACCCATTTCTCATGAATCGAAATTAGAATTTGGGGATTTTTAGACTATGCTGTTGGAGAGTGAAATTTATGGATTTGAGGGGCGATTTGTGGTCGAAATTGGATGATTTGGCATGGTTGGACTCGTAACTGAATGGTTGTTTGAAATTTGTGAATCTTGTCAGGTTCTGAGGTGCGGGCTCGGGGTTGACTTTGTTGACTTTTCGAGTAATGTAGGGAATTGTTATAAAATGATTAATTAAGAGTCTTTGAGTTTATCCTTATTAGTTTGCACGCTGTTTGACTAGTTTCGGATCGAAGGTCAGCAACTTGAGGTGTTAGAGAGGCATTGAAGCCGGTTATTGGAATTTCAGGGCGAGGTAAATCTTCTGTCTAAATCTGTGAGGGGAAAACTACCCCTAGGTGATGTATTTGATATGTGCTACTTGTTGTGGGGGCTATGTACACACGGGGTGACGAGATTCCGTATATAGCTAGATCCATGTTATGTCCGGGTAGACATAGGAATTTATTATCTATTACTTGCATTACTTGAACTCAATTTGCTAGTTTAAATTGCTTCAATTAGTAAATAAGAATTTAGTTAAAGATTATTTAAATCGAGCTTAATTATCTAGAGATTTGGCGGACTGTTAAATATTGATGAGAATTTATGTTTTTTTATTGGCTTACCTTGAAGATGTAAATACGTAATTCACAAATCCGAAGAGTTTCCCTACTCCTGTATGTATATATATATATATATATATATATATATATATATGAATGAGATCCAGCATCTATGGATCAGACCGTACGATCTCGGCAGTGTATGTACATGACTATATGGATCGGGCCAAACGACCTCGGCATAATACGTGCGTAAGATCGTTAGGAGTCCGAATATCCACGAAAGTACCCTGCTAATTGAACTTGGAAAATTCATGAAAGTTCTCTCTGACCTGAGATCAGATATGTTATTGATGGTTCTTATATTGTTGAGATAGCACGTGGCCTTTAGGGGCATTTTAACTGATAATAATTGTTAAAGCATTCCGTAATCTAATGTTCCTTATTCTATTGATCATGTTGTATTTCATGACTATTTATGATCCCTGCAGTTAGGCTAGATACTTCCTGGGTACGCGTCGATTTACGTACTTGATGCGAGACTAAAATGCATAATTTAATATGTAATATACCATACATTTTAGGTGCATTAATGATAAAAATACACGTGTTATGTGCTTAATAGAGTTTATTTTATGTGTAGGTGAATTGGAGATGGAAACGGAGCTAAAGGGATGCAAATACGTCGAAAATACGCAAAAGGAGACACCCGGGCGATAGTCGGGCGTTTGCCCCCTAAAGCCTGACCCTACCTGACGTTAGGGGGGCATTTGGGCCCAAACGCCAGGCCTGCCCTGGCCTTAGGGGTGCGTTAGAGCCCAAACGCCCGGGGTTCCCAGTT
>ML373943.1:0-36703 GCA_005239525.1 Nicotiana knightiana | reverse complement strand
CCAACTCAGCCAGTTGCTCCGGTCCAGGATTATGTGGTCCCTGCTATGCCTGAGGATGAGCAGTGCAGGTTGGAGAGATTCAGCAGACTTCAGCCTCCAACCTTCAGCGGTACAGAGGGCGAGGATGCGCAGGGATTTCTAGATAGGTGCTAGAGGATACTATGCACCGCGGATATTTTGGAGACCAGTAGGGTCTCATTTGTTACATTTCAGTTTGCGGGTGCTGCCTTTACCTGGTGGGAGTCTTTCAAGAGGCGTAGACTGGTTGGTTCAGCACCTCTTACCTGGCAGCAGTTCTCCACGATCTTTTTGGAGAAGTATGTTCCTCAGTCCCATAGAGAGGAGCAGTGCAGGCAGTTTGAGCAGCTGCGCCAGGGAGAGTTATCAGTTACTCAGTACGAGATGAGGTTTTCTGAGTTGGACAGGCATGTTTCTGAGATTATCCCTACTGATAGGGAGAGGGTGAGGAGGTTTGTAGATGTTCTTTCTTATCAGTTTCGGTTGTTTATGACTCGGGAGAGAGTATCGGGTGCTTCATTCGAGCAGGTTGTTGACATAGCTCGAGATATTGAGTGTGTTCGCCACCAAGAGTGGGAGGTGATGGAGGCCAAGAGGCCTCATGGTTCGGGCAGTTCCAGTGGTGCTCCCTTCAGGGGACAGTATCAGCAGGGTAGAGGTCGTTCATTCAGGCCTCCTCAGTCAGGACGCCCAGCATATAGTGGTGCCTCCTCGGGACAGGGTCCCCGTGGTTCTCAGTCAGGCCGTACTTCATTTGTTTCCCTCCCAGCTCAGAGTGCAGCTCGAGCACCTCCGGTTCAGGGTTCTTCTATGCAGGAGACTTCCAGTGGCCGTACGGGTGCTAGGGGTTTCTATCAGTCCCCGCCTCCAGCTCCAGGTAGTATTTTTGAGTGTGGAGAGTTCGGGCACGAGTGGAGGAAGTGTCCCCGCTGTTCCAGTGGATCTTCTCAGCAGAGGGGTCAGACCTCGACTTCAGCTCCAGTCAATTCACCACCCGCCTAGGTAGCCAGGGGTGGTGGTCAGTCAGCCAGAGGCCGCCCTAGAGGGGGAGGTCGAGCAGGTGGAGGTCAGGCTCGCATGTATGCATTTCCAGCCCGGCCGGATGCTATGGCCTCAGATGCCGTGATTGCAGGTATTGTTTCAGTCTGTTGCCGTGATGTCTTGGCTTTATTTGACCCTAGTTCCACATATTCCTATGTTTCTTTATATTTTGCCGATTTTCTGGATGTGCCCCGTGAGTCTCTAGTCACCTCTGTTAATGTGTCGACTCTGGTGGCAGTACTCTTGTTGTGGACCGTGTGTATCGATCGTGCATTACATTTATTGGGGATCTGGAGACCCGAGTGGACCTACTGTTACTCAGCATGGTCGATTTTGACGTGATATAGGGCATGGATTGGTTATCTCCGCGCCATGCAGTTGTTGATTGTCACGCTAAGACCGTGACCTTAGCTATGTCGGGGTGTCCGAGGGTTGAGTGGAGAGGTTCTTCCGAGTATATGCCTAGCAGGGTGATTTCTTACCTGAAGGCTCATCGCATGGTTAAGAAAGGGTGTTTATCTTATTTGGCCTTTGTGAGGGATGTCGGTGGTGGGACTCCCGCTATTGATTTAGTTCCTGTGGTCCGTGACTTTCCGGATGTGTTTCCTGCAGACCTTCCAGGCATGCCACCTGACAGGGATATTGATTTTGGTATTGACCTAGTGCCAGGAACTCAGCCTATTTCTGTTCCACCATATCGTATGGCACCAGCGGAGCTAAAGGAAATGAAGGAGCAGCTTCAGGAGCTCCTGGATAAGGGGTTCATTCAGCCTAGTGTGTTACCTTGGGGTGCACCGGTGTTGTTCGTGAAGAAGAAGGATGGGTCCATACGTATGTGTATTGACCATCGGCAGTTGAATAGGGTTACGGTGAAGAACCGGTATCCCTTTCCCCGCATTGATGAGTTGTTTGACCAGCTTCAGGGAGCCAGAGTGTTTTCCAAGATTGATTTGAGATCTGGGTATCATCAGTTGAGGATTCGGGATTCTGATATTCCGAAGACTGCTTTCAGGACCAGATATGGTCATTATGAGTTCTGGGTTATGTCGTTTGGGCTAACCAATGCCCCAGCTGCGTTCATGCAATTGATGAACAACGTGTTTCAGCCTTATCTTGATTCCTTCGTCATTGATGACATCCTAGTTTATTCTCGTAACCAGGAAGAGCATGCTCAGCAATTGAGAGTTGTGTTGTAGAGGTTGAGGGAGGAGAAGCTTTATGCGAAATTCTCCAAGTGTTACTTTTGGCTTGGTTCAGTAGCTTTTTTGGGGCACGTGGTGTCTAGTGAGGGGATGCAGGTTGATCCAAAAAAGATTGAGGCAGTGCAGAGTTGGCCCAAACCGTCCTCAGCCACAGAGATTAGGAGTTTCCTTGGTTTGGCAGGTTATTACTGTCGCTTTATGGAGGGATTCTCTTCTATTGCTTCGCCTTTGACCAGATTAACCCAGAAGGGTGCTCTATTCAGATGGTCTGATGAGTGTGAGGAGAGCTTTCAGAAGCTCAAGTCAGTATTGACTACAGCTCCAGTGCTAGTTTTGTCTGCTGGTTCGGGTTCTTACACAGTTTATTGTGATGCTTCTAGAGTTGGATTGGGAGCGGTATTGATGCAGGACGGTAGGTTTATTGCCTACGTGTCCAGAAATTTGAAGGTGCACGAGAAGAATTATCCAGTGCACGATCTTGAGTTAGCTGCCATTGTCCATGCCTTGAAGATTTGGCGGCATTATTTGTATGGAGTGCAGTGTGAGATTTTCACTGATCATCGCAGTTTGCAGTATTTGTTGAGGTAGAAGGACTTGAATTTGCGTCAGAGGAGATGTTTAGAGCTCCTCAAGGATTATGACCTCACTATCTTATATCATCTGGGGATGGCCAATGTAGTGAGTCGCAGAGCAGAGAGTTTGGGGAGTTTAAGTTACCTTTCAGTAGTAGAGCGGCCATTAGCTCTTGATGTTCAGGCCTTAGTAGGTCATTTGGTGAGATTGGATCTATCAGAGCCCCCGCGGGGTGTTGGCTTGTGTAGCCTCCAGGTCTTCTCTTTACGAACAGATTAGAGCACGCCAATATGATGATTCACATTTGCTTGTTCTTCAGGACATGGTCCATCGCGCTGATGCCAGGGATGTGGTTATTGGTGATGATGGGGTCATGAGGATGCAGGGCCGGATTTGCGTGCCCAATGTACATGGGCTTCGAGATTTGATTCTAGCAGAGGCTCATAGTTTGCGGTATTCCATCCATCTGGGTGCCGTGAAGATGTATCAGGATTTGAGGAAGCATTATTGGTGGAAGAGAATGAAGAAGGATGTTGTGGAGTTTGTGGCTCGGTGTCTCAACTGTCAGCAGGTCAAGAGCACTAGAGACCTGATGGACTGCTTCAGAGGTTTGATATTCCGGAGTGGAAGTGGGAGCGGATCACCATGGACTTTGTAGTTGGACTCCCACGGACTTCGAGGAGGTTTGATGCTATATGGGTTATTGTGGATCGGCTGACCAAGTCTTCACACTTCATTCCTGTTGGTACTACTTATTCTCCAGAGAGGTTAGCTGAGATTTATATCAGGGAGATTGTCAGATTGCATGGGGTCCCAGTTTCTATCATTTCCGACAGAGGCACTCAGTTCACATCTCAGTCCTGGAGAGCCGTGCAGAGAGAGTTGGGTACTCGGGTCGAGTTGAGCACATCGTTTTATCCTCAGACCAACGGGCAGTCGAAGCATACCATTCAGATTTTGGAGGATATGTTGCGTGCTTGTGTGATTGACTTTGGTGGTTCATGGGATCAGTTTCTGCCTCAAGCGGAGTTTGCATATAATAACAGCTATCAGTCGAGTATTCAGATGGCTCCGTATGAGGCTTTTTATGGTAGGAGGCATAGGTCTCCGGTTGGTTGGTTTGAGCCGGGCGAGGCCAAGCTATTAGGCACAGACTTGGTTTAGGATGCTTTGAGTAAGGAAAAGTTGATTCAGGAGTGGCTTCGCACGGCGCAGTCTAGGCAGAAGAGTTATGCGGACCGGAAGGTCCGAGATGTGTCTTTCATGGTTGGGGATAAGGTGTTGCTGAAGGTGTCACCCATGAAGGGTGTTATGAGATTTGGGAAGAGAGGGAAGCTGAGTCCCAGGTTCATTGGGCCATTTGAGGTATTTCAGCGGGTTGGGTAGGTGGCTTATAGGCTTTCCATGCCTCCCAGTTTATCGAGTATTCATCCAGTATTCCATGTTTCGATGCTCCGGAAGTATGTTGGTGATCCTTCCCATGTTTTGGACTTCAGCACGGTTCAGCTCGAGGGTCATATGTCATATGAGGTGAATCCAGTGGCTATTTTGGGTCGGCAGGTCAGGAAGCTGAGGTCTAAGGATATAGTTTTAGTGAAGGTTCAGTGGAGAGGGAAGTCGGTGGAGGATTCCACCTGGGAGACCGAGCGGGAGATGCGGGACAGATATCCTCACTTATTTGAGACTCCAGGTATGTTTCTAGACCCGTTCGAGGACAAACGTTTGTTTAAGAGGGGGAGGATGTAACGACACGGCCGGTCGTTCCGTGAGATTTACCCTGTTTCCTCCACCCATTCTTCCCATCCTTTACCTGCTTTAATCAGGTCAATTGGAGGTGTTTTGGTTGGTTTTGGCGTAGTTGGCGAAATTTGGAAGTTTCCAAGTTCATAGGCTTGAATTTGATGTAATTTTGGTGTTTTCGTGTTGTTTTTTGTGTTTCGAAGGCTCGAATAAGTTGGAATAATGCTATGGGGTGTGTTGGTATGTTTGGTTGGGGACCCGAGGGGCTCGAGATTGATTTCGGATGGTTGGCGGAGTTTTAAACTTGGAAAATTGCAGCAAATGGCTGCTGGTGTAAGTTTCTGGTGTTGGCCTCACCTTCGGAAGGGAAGCTGCAGGTGCGATGTCGCAGGTGCGAAAGGTCATGCGCAGGTGCGGAAGGAGGCTAGGCAAGGGGAAATCTGCAGGTGTGAAGAGATGGCGACACCTGTGAAGCCGCAGGTGCGGAGGAGTGGCTGCAGGTGCGAGAATTGGCCCGTTAGTTGGATTGTGCAGGTGCACACCTGGTACCGCAGGTGCAGGTCCGCAGGTGCGGAATTTTTGGGCAGAACAGTATAAAAAGGGGCCTCCGTGAAATTTTATTCATTCCACCATTTTTGCATGCGGTTGGTGCTCTTTTGAAGGCAAATTGAAGAGGAAACTCGTGGTTCTTCAGTGGAGGTAAGTTCCCGGGTTACTAAAGTCGTTTCTATGCTATTTTGTTTGGATTAGGCTTGTAAATTGAAGGATTAAAGCAGGTAAAGGATGGGAAGAATGGGTGGAGGATTGGAAAATTCTTTTGGCAATTTGGGTAGGCAATTGTGGTCCGATTGTGATGTTTTTGATATGTGTAGAATTGTGGGAGGACGAGGTTTCTAGTGATGTAAAATTTATCGAATTCTGAGACATGGGCCCGGGGCTCGGGTTTGGCCGAATTTCGAGATTCTCGTATAATTTGATAGTTTCCGATTGGGTTGTGTTCCCTTAGCATATATTAATGATGTTAAACTAGTTTTGGCTAAATTCGGAGAAATCGGGAGCCAATTTGAGGGGCAAGAACATAGCGGACTAGTGTTGTGGCCCGGTAGAGGTAAGTAATGGTTATAAATCTTGTCCTGAGGGTATGAAACCCCGAACTACATATTTCTCACTGATTTTAGAATGGCACACATGTGGGATGACGAGTATGTGGCACGCACTGATTTTTGGATTGGACAAGGTCCTCTCCGCAGGCGACTAAAGATTTGCATATTTTTCTCAAAACCTTATGTTAAATTATGTTCTAAATATTATTGAAATATTTGGGCTATAAGCCGTGTTTGGGGCCTCGTGCCGATCTGTTTAGACCCCTTGGGGGCTTTTTACTGATGTTTTCCTCACTCTAACGGTGTGGACTTCACCACTTTTCAGTTTGAGAGCAAGGCCCGTAGAGGGTGGCAGACTTACCTTCTTAGCAGGCCAGCAGGTTCACCTCCCTTGACTTGGGATCAATTTACACATGTATTCTTGGAAAAGTAGATACCACCTTCTGAGTGATAGGATTTAGGGTCAATTTGAGCGACTCCATCAGGGTCACATGTCTGTCACCGTTTATGAGGCGATATTCATTAACTTGTTTCGCCATGTAACTATTATACTTCCCACAGACGTAGAGAGGGTGTGGAGGTTCATTGCAGCTCTGCACCCTGAGATTCAGGTACCTATGGCCCGTGAGGTATAGATGGGGACTTATTTTCTTCAGGTTATGGATATAGCGTATTCGCAACTGTAGTGGAGAGTTTGCGCCAAAGGACAAGAGGCCCCGACAGTTTGGAGGATTTAGCAGCACCTCACTTGAGGGTAGATGTCTCAGTTCATGAGGGGTCAACCCGGCAGGCCCATGCAATCAGCACCACCTCCTACTCATAGTGCTCCAGCACGACCTTATTTCAGTGCCACTCCGGAGAGTACTTACCGCTCGCCAGCTATTGAGGGTTCCGCCGGTGGGTATTCAGGCCATCAGGGTCAAACTTCGGGTCAGTAGTCCACTGCTCTGAGAGGTTGCTTCAAGTGCGGGGATCTTTGTCCCATGAAGAGTTTTTGTCCCAAACTTTGGGCCAAAGCTGAGCAGCTGGACTATCGGTCCATGCTTACTGCACCAGCTACCACATCGCCCACCCGCTCATCCAGAGGCGGAAGGGAGGTGGCCAGGGTTCGTCTTAGAGGTGGAGGCCAGTAAAGTGGCGCTCTGTCTAAATTTTATGCTATCCCCGCCAATCCAGAGGCAATCGCCTCTAATGCAGTTATCATTTATGTTTGCTGGAGGGATGCCTCGGTATTATTTGATACAGGGTCTACTTACTCCTATGCTTCCTCTTTATTTACTCGTTATTTAGATGTTTCCTCTAGTCCTTGGGCGTTCCTATATATGTGTCCACGCCAGTGGGTGATTCTGTTATTGTGGATTGGGTCTATCAGCCCTGTGTGGTGACTTTCTGTGAATGCGAGACCCAAGAGTATCTTCTATTGCTCGATATGGTTAATTTCCTGGTTACCTTGGGCATGGACTGGTTGTCTTTGTACCTTGCCATCCTCGATTTTCATGTCAAGACTATTATCTTGGCGATGCCTGAATTACCCGGATTAGAGTGGAGGGATTTGCATGTCGGTACTTCCAGTCGGGTTATTTCTTCTTGAAGGCTCAACATATGGTCGAGAAGGGTTGCTTGACCTTTTTAGCCTTTGTTCAGGATACTACTACAGAGATTTCCTCTTTAGATTCAGTGGCGGTGGTACGAGAGTTTTCCGATATACCAGGTATGCCGCCGGATCGGGATATCAATTTCAGCACTGATTTGATGCCGGGAACCTGACCTATTTCTACCTCGCCTTATCGTATGGCTCCTAAGGAGCTGAGAGAGTTAAATAAGAATCTTCAAAAATTATTTCAGAAGAGATTCATTAGACCTAGCGTGTTGTTGGGCGTACCGGTTTTGTTTGTGAAGAAGAAGGATAGGAGAATACAGGTGTGCAATGATTACCGCCATTTGAACAAAGTCACCATCAAGAACAAGTACCCATTTCCACGCACTGATGATTTATTTGACCAGTTGAAGGATGCCAGGGTATTCTCTAAGACTGAATTGAGATTTGGGTATCATCAGCTGAAGATTCGCGCTTCAGATATTCCGAAGACGGCCTTCCGGACTAGATATGGCCACTATGTGTTTTTGGTAATGTTCTTCGGCTTGACTAACACCATGGTGGTGTTTATGGATTTGATGAACCGAATGTCCAAGCCGTAACTTGGTTCAATTGTCATTGTCTGCATTGATGACATATTTATCTACTCGCGTAGTATGGAGGAGCACGAGCAGCATTTGAGATTAGTGCTTCAGACCTTGCGGGAACAGAAGCTTTATGCTATGTTCTCCAAGTGTGAGTTCTTGTTGAATTCCCTGGATTTCTTGGGGCATGTTGTTTTAGGTAAGGGCATTACGGTGGATCCCAGGAAGACTGAGGCAGTCCAGGGTTGGCCTCGTCCTACCACCGCGATCGAGATCAAGAGTTTCTTAGGTCTATCTGGGTATTATCATTAGTTCATGGAGGGTTTTCGTCTATTGTAGTGCCCTTGACTAGATTGACCCAGAAGGGTGATTCATTCATATGGTCCGATGATTGCAAGGCGAGCTTTCAGAAGCTCAAGTCGGCCTTGACTACAACACCGATTTTAGTGTTGCCTTCGGGTTCAGGGATGTATACCGTGTATTGTGATGCTTCACGTGTTAGCCTGGGTTGTGTATTGATGCAGGAGGCGCGAGTTATTTCATATGCTTCACATCAGTTGAAGACCCACGAGAAGAATTACTCTATGCATGATTTGGAGTTGGCCGCGATAATTCATGCTCTCAAAATCTGGAGGCATTAACTTTATGGGGTGTCCTTTGAGGCTTACATCGATCATCACAGCTTGAAGCACTTATTCAAATAGAGGGATCTCAATTTTGAGGCAGCGTAGGTGGCTTGAGTTACTAAAGGACTATGATATTACCATCTTCTATCATCCGCAGCTCAGCACGACTTTTCATTCGCAAACCGACATGCAATCGGAGTGGACAGTTCATATTATGGAGTATATGCTTAGAGCATGTGTCATTGACTTCAGGAATAAGTGGGATAGATTCTTGCCTTTGGCCAACTTTGTTTACAACAACGGTTATCACTCCAGCATCGAGATGGCTCCCTTTGAGGCTTTATATGGTCGATGATGTCGTTCTCCCATCGGATGGTTTGAGCCTGACGAGGCTAAGTTATATGGTACTGATTTAGTAAAGGATGCCTTGGAAAAGGTAAAGTTGATTCAGGAGAGACTTCACATAGCGCGGTCCAGATAGAAGAGTTACGCGGATCAGAAGGCGCGTGATTTATCATTTATGGTGGGTGAGAAGGATCTCTTGAAAGTTTCACCGATTAAGGGAATCATGAGAATTAGGAAGAAGGGCAAGTTGAGCCCAAAGTTTATTGGCGCATTTGAGGTGTTGAGGCGAGTTGGGGAGGTTGCATATGAGCTTCCATGTGTCTAGGCAAGTTGTCCCTCCTAGTCTATCGAGAGTTCATCCGGTCTTCCATGTGTCTATGCTCTGGAGGCATCATGCAACATGTCGCACGTGCTAGATTACAGCACGGTTCAGCTAGATGAGAGTTTGGGTTATGAAGAGATGTCAGATGCCATTGTTGATAGGCAGATTCGCTAGTTGAGGTCCAAGAAGATTGGTGTGGTAAATATCCAGTGCAGGGGTCAACCAGTCGAGGAAGAGACTTTGGAGGTCGAGGATGACATGAGGAGCAGATATTCGCACTTTTTCAGCACCCTAGTATTGATTCTAGACTCGTTCGAGAAAGAACATTTGTTTAAGAGGCGGAGAATGTAATGACCCGACTGGTTGTTTTACTTTCTAGATCCCTGTTCCCCTAACTAAGACTCCCCGTACGTGCTTTTACTATTTTATGACCTGCGGGGATGGTTGGCTTAGGTATGGAAGGGTTCGGGTTGAAACCGGAACACTTAGTTCCTTAATAGTAGCCTTTAATGGTGAAGTTTGACTTAAGTCAACGTTTTGAGTAAACAACTTTGCAACTGGGATTTGGCGGTCCCAATAGGTTCATATGATGATATTGTACTTGGGCATGTGTTCGGATCGGGTTTTGGGTGACCTGGGAGCGTTTTGGCGCTTAATATTGAAAGTTGGCACATTGAAGGTTTTTCAAGTTATTTAAGTTTGTTTGGAGTTGACTTTGGCGTTATCGAGGTCTATTTGGGATTCCGAGCCTGGGAAAAGTTCCATATGGTGATTAATGACTTGCACGCAAAATTTGGTGTCATTCTGAGTTGATTTGATAAGAATCGAACGCGCGGAGTGTTTTTTGAAGTTTTTGAGTTTCATGTCGAATTCATGCATTTTGGAGTCTGATTCGTGATTCTAGACATAATTTTGGTATTTCGATCAGGCGATCGAGTCAGTATTAAGTTGTTAGATGCATTGGATGGGGTCCCGGGGGGCCAGGATACGAAACGGATTGGAATTGGACTCGAATTTAGGCATGGGGGACTGCGGGTGGATTCAGGTCTGGTGTGTCACCTGCGTGGAATTAGCCGCAGGTGTGAGCTCGTAGAAGCGGCCGAGAGTAGGCTGGACAGTGGTCACAAAAGCGGAGTATTTTCTGTGCCTGCGATTTTGCAGGTACGAGGAAATCTGTCGCAGGTGCGGGCTAAGCCAAAGAGGCTTGGGGCACAGGAGCAGGACTTCTTCGCAGGCGCGAGTGTGCTAAGGCAGACCAATTCCGCAAAAGAGGATGCGCAGATGCTCATGCTTCTCCGTAGAAGTGGAATTGGCCAGGCTTGGTGAGAACTGCACCTGCGATGGATTTTCCGCAAGTGTGGCATCGTAGGTGCAGCATCATAAGTGCGACCCAAGGTCTGCAGAAGTGGAAATCGCAGGGCAGTAAGGACATTTAATCCGAGACTTAGGCTATTTTGTCCCACATTTCATCTGGTCTTGGGAAACTTTGAGAGCACATTTTAGGGGGATTCTCATCAATATCCTAAGGTAAGTAACTCCCACCCATTTTCAAGCGTATTTAAGGTAGACTAAACATGAAAAAATTGTGAAAAAATTTTGGGGATTTGTGAAGAACCTAGAGTTTTGATAAATTTGGGATTTTACCACGAATTTGGTGATGGAAATGGGAACAAATTATATATTTGAGCTCGGGCGTTCATGGGTAAGAATTATATTAAAACATTTCCGAAATCCGGGCACGTGGCCCCCAGGGCGAATTTTATTAATCTTCCAAATTGAGTTGGGTAACTACTATAAAAGCTAAAATATGGACCTTGAGCATACATTTACTAGTTTATATGAATATTGATTAGTTTTTGAGTCTTCAGCGTCGTTTGAAGGGTTCTAGGAGGTTGGAGAGCCGAATTGAAGACTTGGACCAAGGTAAGACTCTTGCCTAACCTTGTGAGAGGGAACTCATCCCCTTAGGCGTATTATTGTTGTGTGTTACTTGTGTGGGGAGCTACATATGCACGAGGTGACGAGAGTCCGTGTGTAGCTATATTTCATGATATGTTCGGGTAGACTTAGATTCACATCATGATTTTAATTGTACTGTTGTATTTATCATGCATTTTAATTGTCTTGATTAGGGTTGAGACTAGGGATTTAAATTTGCAATTAACGGCTTAGACTTCTTATTTCGGAAAATTGGGGAATACTTAATAAACTGTGAAAATCCAATGTCTTCTCGCCTCGCAAGTATTTCCGTGAGTGAGGTAAATTTCTCTACTCTTATGTTATCGGATCGTTCGCCTCGGAAGTATGATGGTAACACTATTCTTATGGGATCGGATCATTCGCCTCGGCAGTATGATTGTAACACTATTCTTATGGGATTGGGTTGTTCGCCTCGGCAGTACTGAGTACCATTATTCTTATGGGATCAGGTCGTTCGCCTCGGCATTAATGAGTACCCATATTCTTATGGGATCGGGGCGTTCACCTCGGCAGCTTCGTGCTTAATAATCGAAATGGGTTCTAGTACGGGTATAATTGTGTTAGCATCTTCATGGACAGTTATGAGATATTGGGAATGTCATACAGACTCCTGATCTTATTTATTGTGGTTGCTCTTATATGTTTCATTGATACTTATTTTATACTCTCCATGCCTACTTTATGCAATTATATTATTGTTATTGACCTCTAGTAAGTGGTAAGTCGACCCCTTGTTACTATTTCTTCGATGTCACGACCCAAAATACTAACTCAGGTCGTGATGGCGCCCAACACCGGGGTTAGGAAAGCCCACACTTAAATTTCTAAGGATTTCTCCCATGCTTGGTTAAACATCCCAATACGTGCCAATTTTTAAAATTCAAACATTAATTGAAAAAGATAGCAAGCCATTTTTATCAAAAGCAGTCAAAAAGAGAAATGGGACAATATATATATATATATATATATATATATATATATACAGACCCGTTGTAACGACCCGATCAGTCGTTCCGAGAGTTTAGCCCCGTTTCTGCTTCATTTTATGTGGTTCAGCTTCATTTATGTGTGTTGGGCTGGTTGGTTCGGATTCAATGTAGTCATGATGAGAATTGAGGCATGTGGTCTCTCAAGGTAGCCTAATAGTTGAGAAAGTCAACTGAGAGTTGACTTATTGGTGAACAACCTCGGAATGCGGATTTTATGGCTCGGATAGCTTCATTAGGTGATTTGCGACTTAGGAGTGTGTTTGGAATGAAGTTTGGATGTCCGGTGTAGAATTAGGCTTGAATTGGCGAAAGTTAATTTTTGGCGATTTTCAGTCGCCAGTGGAAAATAGGCTATCTGGGTTAGAATGGAATTCCGGAAGTTGGAACAGGTCCGTAATGTCATTTTGAGTATGTGTGCAAAATTTCAGGTCAATCGGAGGTATTTTGGTTGGTTTCGGTGTAGTTGGCAAAATTTGGAAGTTCCAAAGTTCATAGGCTTGAATTTGATGGGATTTTGGTGTTTTTGCGTTGTTTCTCGTGTTTCAAAGGCTCGACTAAGTTTGAATGATGTTATGGGATATGATGGTATGTTTGGTTGAGGGCCTCGGGTGTGTTTCGGGTGGTTAACATACCAACTCTTGGCTTGAAAACTGGGCAGATTTTTGCTGGTGTGAGGTTCTGGTTTCCTTCTACGCGATCGCGAGAGGATGTTTGCGATCGTATAGAGTAAAGAGTGGGGAAGGCATTTTGTTCTATGCAATCGTGTGCTTAGTATTGCGATCGCATAGGTTGGTCAGGTAAGGCATGCGATCCCGTAGGTATTTATGCGATCGCGTAGAGGATTCTGAGGGCGCGTGAGTAGGTTGAGTCGTTGTTCTTCGCGATCGCGTAGAGTGGTTTGCGATCGCGTGGGTTTATGTCCTGCTGAATCGCGATCACATGTGGATGTTTGCGATCTCGTAGTGTAATTTGATGGGGCAGCAGATTTGTTCTTCGCGATCGCGTGGGAGCTTCCGCGATCGCAGTGAAGAAGAGGCATGGGCAGTCAGTTTTAAGTTCTATTTCGGGGGTTCTTGGCCATAACTTGTTTTTCCATTAGAGAGCTCGGGGGAAGGACATTTTGGACGATCTTTTTAGTGGGGTTCTTGTGGTAAGTGTTCTTCAACCATCTTTGGTTCAATTTCATGAATTTGTCTTGATTTTCACCATGCAATTTGAGGAATTAAAAGTAGAAAAGTTGGAAAGTGGGAGGAAAATTTGAAAAATTATTTTGGAGTTTTAAGTGCGCAATTGAGGTCGGATTTTGGTAAATTTGGTATGTACGGTCTCGTAAAGGAATGAGGATTCTAGTGATGCAAATTTTATCGAATTCCGAGATGTGGGCCTAGGGCTCAGGTTTGGCCGAATTTCGAGATTCTTGTATAATTTGATAGTTTTCGATTGGTTTGTGTTCCTTTAGTAAATATTGATGATGTTGAACTGGTTTTGGCTAGATTCGGAGCAATCGGGAGCCAACTTGAGGGGCAAGAGCATAGCGGACTAGTGTTGTGGCCCGGTACAGGTAAGTAATGATTATAAATCGTGTCCTGAGGGTATGAAACCCCGGACTACATATTTCTCACTGATTTTAGCAAGGCGCACATGTCGGATGACGAGTATGTGGCACGTACAGATTTTTGCGATTGGACTAGGTCCTCTCTGCGGCAACTAATGAGTTGCATATTTACTCAAAACCTTATGTTAAATTATGTTCTAAAGATTTGTGAAATATTTGGGATATAAGTCGTGTTTGGTGCCTCGCGCCGATCTGTTTAGACCCCTTGGGGGCTTTTTACTGTTGTTTTACCTTACTATTTGTTGATGATTTCACTCAGCCACATTGTGCATATTGTTTTTCGAAACTCAACCTGATTTACACTACTTTGAGATTTAAAATGATGTTTTGGGTCGAGTACCCTGTTTTACTGATTCGCCCGAGTGGCCTTTTGAGTAGTTCTGCTGAGTGAGGCCGAGGGCCTGATTGTGAGGTGCTGAGTGATGGTGAGGTGCTGAGTGATATTAGCACTTGGGCTGAAGGAGTCCCACCAGAGTATGTACACACCCCCAGTGAGCGCACCGAGTGCCGAGTGACGACCGATTGGGAGGCATGAGTGACTGTGAGGTGCTGAGTAATTGTGAGGTGCTGAGTGACTGTGAGGCATGCCAGAGGGGATGATTATGATACATGTTTTGGCCCGAGGAGCTACTTATGATTTTACTACGTTCATTTTCATACTAAATCTTTCGGTTTGAAGTTTTTAAAAACATGCATTATTTAAAGGAATTTTTTAAAGTTCGTTTTAAGGCATGATGATTTCATATATCTATGTTTATACTATTGTAAAGTACGGTTGTGTATATTGTGATTTGATGGCAATGATTTTTATGTGTTTCTTGCTGCTCAGACCTGATTTTTTTCATTACTACTGAGTTGGTGTATTCACATTACTCCCTGCACCTTGTGTGCAGATCAGGTGTTAGGGCAGGGTGAGCCGTCTATCTGTTCTAGAGATTTTCGGAGGTTTTCGAGGTAGTTGCAAGCGTCCGCAGTCCTGCTCCCTCTCCTGCGTACTATTATAGAATTCATTTTCGTTGAGATGTATATTTTATGCAGATGCTCATGACTAGTGATTCCGATATCTTCGGGGTTGTATTTAATGTTCAGTATAGATTTAACTATTTTATAAATGTTTAAAGAAAACTTTATGGGTAATCAGTATAGTAAGGACGAAAATGGAAGCTTATTATGATTCGAGTTTTGGTTTTGGCTGGGCTAGTTCCATGATAGGCGCCATCACGACTTGCCTGGATTTGGGGTCGTGACAGTTTGGTATCAGAGCGCTAGGTTACATAGGACTCACCGGTCATGAACAGGTTTAGTAGAGTCTTGTGGATCAGTACGAAGACGTCTGTACTTATCTTCGAGAGGCTGCAGAACCCTTAGGAAAATCTCACATTTTTAAATATTCTTGTCGTGTGAATCCATTGTATTCAACCAAGAGCGTAAATCTTGAATTCCTTCCATGTATTCGAGCGTGCACGAGAGCGCCTAGTATCAGCTGTGCATCAACGGCTTGTGGCTTCCATGGATGAGATGTGATTTTGGCATGTTGGTAATGGTCCAGTCTGGAGGACTTCAGGTCGGATTCATTATACGGATTGATTTCTAAGATTTTCGTTGTGTGGGCACATGGAATTGGGGACTTGTATGTCCGTTTGTGTTCTTACTTATGAGAATTAGTGACTAAGATGCCTATGTGGTGGGTGTGATTTGATGGTTAGATGTGTTCAGACTGTGTGTGACAAAAAGGGGTGGATGGAAATGTGGCAAGGTTTATTGAGTGTTCGATTTCTATCTCGATTGGTATATGGCCTTGAGTTGTGAGTATTTTGGGAGACCTCTGGTGTTGTGTAGTTGTGGAGTGAAGCGGATTTCTTTGTTGGGTTATAAGTTCCTGGTGATGTCTTGTGAGTTGATCGTCTGCCCCAGTAACATTCATTTATTTGATTGACGGTGTATTCCAACCGTATTAGCACTCCTTGTTATTGTATTCATAGATGGAGCCCTGGCATATTCACGTAGCCAGGAGTAGCATACTCAGTATCTGAGGATGGCATTATAAGGATTCAGGGAGGAAAGGCTCTATGCCAATTCTCCGAGTGTGAATTTTGGCTCGATTCAGTAGCATTCTTGGGACACGCGGTGTCCAGTGAGGGTATCCATGTGGTCAGAAATGTGTGGGTAGAGCTTCCAGAAGCTCGAGATTTCTATGACCACCGCTCTAGTGTTAGTTCTGCCATCAACTTCAGGTTTTTACCGTGTATCGTAGTGCCTCGAGGGTAGGCGTTGGTTGTGTTCAGATGCAGGAAGGTGTAGTGATTGCGTGATATTTCTAGTCTTCATAGATGTATGGAGATATAGCATGTGAGGCTAAGAGGGCAGGGGTATCTCCTGCCGGTTGTCCTAGGGTGTGTGGTCCCTATGTAGTTCTGTAATAAGTTCTCTTCTACCAACAAAATGAGATATGTTGTAATTTGAGTTTAGATCGCTTGTGGGAGTTGGCATGACCATCACAATGGTGGATGCGAGATTGGCAATTGATTTGAGTGTTAGATGGTTTGGGTCATATAAGCTTATGGAGGATTTAGTTGAATCCCACCACCGCATGGTAGCAGTGATAATGTGTGGGCGTAGTCTTGTTTGTCTTGATCCTTGGCTTTGAGCCAAGTGGGGGAATTCGTTATTGATAATTTGATTACATGATTATGTGTGGTATTGGTTTCAGTTCGAGGTATAGTGGTAAATCAGTTATGACCTGCAGGTATGGGGTCTCGGAATGTCACGAGTAATGGAAATTTCTTCCATATAGGTTGTAATGTACTATGTGGGGTAATTGGGTTCTATTAAATGATTTAGTGGAAATTGTAAACGGTGTAGTATGTGCAGTGTATGAATTTGCTTGTGGCTTCAAGTGAGTGGATTACTTTCCTAGTATGTTAGTGTGTAAACGGTTCAGGTCGATTCTGTCTCATTGGTCAGTGTGATTGAGATTAATGTTCGAGGATGTCAAGACTTGTGGTATTCTACATCATCACGGATTCGACATATCGGTATCAGAAAGGTGAAGGTAATGGCTTTAGATTCGCATGAAGTCTCTTCAGGGTAAGTTTTTCTAATGTGGTGCATTTGGGGATAATTGAGGGATTATTCAGTCGCTTATGAGCCTTAGACGGTATGGTTTTGTGCTTGGGTTGCGTGTGGTGAGTCTGGGTCACAAATTTGTGGTATTACGACAGGAAGAAGTATCGATTTAAAGGTAAGTCAGGAGAAACTTGGGTAAATAGGGCAACTTGGTAGTAGGTCGGGTCGGCATGGTAAGGGATACGATTAGTTCTTTGGGTGTTCATAAGGTGATGAGTTTTTTTTTTCGGGTGTTTCTTAGCAATGCTCTTGGATTTTTGGTGGCCTGCGTAGTTGGTTGAGTAGAAGAATTCAGTCCCGATGGGTTGGTGTTGCGCAAATGGGATTCCGGATAGTCCCTGATGGTTTCTACCGCGGTTAAGGGTGCATATTTCTTATGGAGTGTAGTGAGTTTGTTTCTAAATGGGATCAAATGGAAATTCTTGGCTAGTTGGGTACGTAGTTGCTTGTGGCTCAGAAGAGACCATGGAGTTCCCGTATTTTTCCTAGGTTGGCATGGCGTGTGCGGTATGTTGGGTAGAGTTGAGATTTATATATGTGAGGTCACGGTTCGGTTCTGGAAGGAAGGTCATAATTTCTTAGGCAGCATGGGCAATTTCAGATGACTAGGTAGATGATATCACTAATTGGTGCGACTTGATGAGGGTATATAATTCAGGAAGAGCAATGTGTTTGAGTTAAGTGTACTTCATTGGTGTCGCGGCGCCCTATTGTTGGATCGACAGTTGATATTCAAGGTTGCTCGGTAAACGGAATAATTATAGGGGTATCCCCTGTGGAATGAGTGAGTATTTGGGATGTGTTACATATTCGAGTCGTGGAGTTGTGATCAGATATGGTAATCCGTACGTTTCATGGACTTCGAGACTGAGAATTCTCATAAACAGGATATTTGTGGAAGTGAACTGTGAAGATGCGAGTTGAGCTAGTCGGATGTTAGTATGTACCATGATTCTATCATTATGAACTTTTCGGTAAGTTGTCTATCTTTTGTGGGTGATCAGAGTTAATTTAGGGTCACTCGTAGGCTAATATGGGCGCGCGTTCAGCACCGGGTCAAAATTGTTGGCTCCGAATTTCTTTTATTGAGAAATGTACCATTCGATTGTGATTGATTTGTTCATGTTCTGGAGTGATCTATGAGTTACCCTTCGGTGTTGCGATGAGTGGTGATTATTGGTTAGATGCACATATCGTGCGATTCTAGTTGGGCGTTATAGCTAGATTTGAGCAAGGTAAGTAATTGGGTGTTGCGGGATTGAGACGTGTTGGTTATATACCTTCTTATTCGGGTGGCATGGTATCGTCCGATTTTCCCCGTGGTTATGGAAATGCACTTTGAGTACCTGATGTCGAATTTCAAATGGTTATTGATTTTGGGCAATGTGTCTTGAAGTATTTCAAGTGGACCGGCGTTGGATGAGATCGCACAATGTAGCGGAGTTATGTAGGGGTATGACCTTTGGTATTGGATGTATATGTTTTGATTATTCGCAGTGTGTGCCAGGCTGTTAGTATGATTTGGTGATGGTAATTGCTAATGGAAGGATAGTCTTCTCGTGGGGATCTTTTATATAATTTGATTCCATTCGTAAGTTGCTGATAAGTGCACGAGTTACACCGATTTTGGTTTCGAATTGTATCGATGTTTCATGTCTTCAGGGTGGTTGTGATGGATGAGAAGAGGTCATTGGACCTAGAATGAATATTTTCGGAATTTTCTACAGCATAGTTGGAAGGATAAATATCGGGTGTCAGCTTCGAAATCTGCTATAATTCCTGTTTGGGAAGGGGGAGTTTCATGTTTGGTTGATCGGACGAATGGTTGTTAGTTCTACGTGCTTCTTTCATCTTTGGAAGTATATGGAAGTGTTAGAGCGAGGCATTTTCTTGATAAGAGGTTATGTACCGGTATTGGGTTGTTCTGAGCAGTTATTGTGGTTAAGAGTTATTACTATGAGTGTTTGAGTCACGCGGTGTATTAGGTGATTTCATCTTGGGTGCGTATATGGCTTGATTCATCATGTTCAGACTTGTTCATTCTATAGTTATGGAAATTTGATCTTGAATATTATTTCAAAAGTGGGAATTTGGTTCTAAGGTTTATGGGCCAAGATTTGGATTTCGAAATTTCAACGGTATTGTGATATTGGACCTATATGGGATACGGTGATGTGGGATCACCCCCCGGTATGTGCATGGTAATCTACGTAACCATTTCATAGTGTTGGAGGACAACTCTTGGCACGTTCGAGGACGAACATATGTTTAAGTGGGGGAGAATGTAATGACCCGGCCGGTCATTTTGAGAATTTAGCCCCGTTTCCTCCGTTTCTGCTTAATTTTATGTGGTTCAGCTTCATTTATGTGTGTTGGGCTGGTTGGTTCGGGTTCAGAGTGGTCATGATGAGAATTGAGGCATTTGGTCTTTCAAGGTAGCCTAATAGTTGAGAAAGTCAACTGAGAGTTGACTTATCGGTGAACGACCTTGGAATGCGGATTTTATTGCTCGGATAGCTTCGTTAGGTGATTTGAGACTTAAGAGTGTGTTCGGAATGAAGTTTGGATGTCCGGTGTAGAATTAGGCTAGAATTGGTGAAAGTTAGTTTTGGCGATTTCTGGTCGGCATTGGAAAATAGGCTATTGGGGTCGGAATGGAATTTCGGAAGTTGGAACAGGTCCGTAATGTCAT
Organism: Nicotiana knightiana; assembly: GCA_005239525.1. Lineage (NCBI taxonomy): Eukaryota > Viridiplantae > Streptophyta > Magnoliopsida > Solanales > Solanaceae > Nicotiana > Nicotiana knightiana. The sequence goes on along the minus strand of ML373943.1, from coordinate 17,150 downwards.
TTTGAGTATGTCTGCAAAATTTCAGGTCAATCGGAGGTGTTTTGGTTGGTTTCGGCGTAGTTGGCGAAATTTGGAAGTTCCAAAGTTCATAGGATTGAATTTGATGTGATTTTGGTGTTTTTGCGTTGTTTTTGGTGTTTCGAAGGCTCGACTAAGTTTGAATTATGTTATGGGTATGATGGTATATTTGGTTGAGGTCCTGAGGATCTCGGGTGTGTTTCGAGTGGTTAACGGACCAACTTTTGGCTTGAAAACTTGGCAGATTTTTGCTGGTGTGAGGTTCTGATTTCCTTCTACACGATCGCGTAGAGTAAAGAGTGGGGCAGGCATTTTGTTCTATGTGATCGCGTGGTTAGGATTGGGATTGCATAGGTTGGTCAGGTAAGGCAGTGCGATCGCGTGGGTATTTATGCAATCGCGTAGAGGATTCTGAGGGCGCGTGAGTGGGTTGAGTCGTTGTTCTTCGTGATTGCGTAGAGTGGTTTACGATCGCGTGGGTTTATGTCCTGCTGAATCGTGATCGCGTGTGGATGTCTGCGATCGCGTAGTGTAATTTGATGGGGCAGCAGATTTTTTCTTCGCGATCGCGTGGGAGGTTCCGCGATCGCAGTGAAGAAGAGGCCTAGGTAGTCAGTTTTAACTTCTATTTCGGGGGTTCTTGGCCATTACTTGTTTTCCATTAGAGAGCTCGGGGGAAGGACATTTTGGACGAGCTTTTCAGTGAGGTTCTTGTGGTAAGTGTTCTTCAACCATCTTTGGTTCAATTTCATGAATTTGTCTTGATTTTCACCATGCAATTTGAGGAATTAAAGTAGAAAAGTTGGAAAGTAGGAGGAAAATTTGGAAAATTCTTTGGTGTTTTGAGTGGGCAATTGAGGTCGGATTTTGGTAAGTTTGATATTTACGGTCTCGTAAGGGAATGAGGATTCTAGTGATGCAAATTTAATCGAATTCCGAGATGTGGGCCCGGGGCTTGGGTTTGGACGAATTTCGAGATTCTTGTATAATTTGATAGTTTTCGATTGGGTTGTGTTCCTTTAGTAAATATTGATGATGTTGAACTGGTTTTGGCTAGATTCGGAGCAATCGGGAGCCAATTTGAGGGTCAAGGGCATAGCGGACTAGTATTGTAGCCCGGTAGAGGTAAGTAATGGTTATAAATCTTGTCCGGAGGGTATGAAAACCCGGACTACATATTTCTCACTGATTTTAGAAAGGCGCACATGGCGGATGACGAGTATGTGGCGTGTACTGATTTTTGCGATTGGACTAGGTCCTCTCCGCGGAAACTAATGAGTTGCATATTTACTCAAAACCTTATGTTAAATTATGTTCCAAAGATTTGTGAAATATTTGGTCTATAAGCCGTGTTTGGGACCTCGCGTCGATCTGGTAGACCCCTTGGGGGCTTTTTAGTGCTGTTTTACCTCACTATTTGTTGATGATTTCACTCATCCACATTGTGCCTACTATTTTTCGAAACTCCGCCTGATTTACACTACTTTGAGATTTAAATTGATGTTTTGGGTCGAGTACCCTGTTTTACTGATTCGCCCGAAGGGCCTTTTGAGTGGTTGTGCTGAGTGAGGCCGAGGGCCTGATTTTGAGGTGTTGAGTGATGGTGAGGTGCTGAGTGATATTAGCGCTTGGGCTGAAGGAGCCCCTCCGGAGTCTGTACATATCCCCAGTGAGCGCACCGAGTGTCGAGTGACGACCGATTGGGAGGCATGAGTGACTGTGAGGTGCTGAGTCATTATGAGGTGCTGAGTGACTGTGAGGCATGCCCGAGGGGCTGATTATGTTACATGTTTTTGCCCAAGGGGCTACTTATGATTTTACTACTTTTATTTTCATACTAAATCTTTCGGTTTGAAGTTGTTAAAAATATGCATTCTTTAAGGGACTTTTCTGAAGTTGGTTTTAAGGCATGATGATTTCGTATATCTTTGTTTATACTATTATAAAGTACGGCTGTGTATATTGTGATTTAATGGCATTGATTTTTATGTGCTTCTTGCTGCTCAGACCTGATTTATTTTCATTACTACTGAGTTGGTGTACTCACATTACTCCCTGCACCTTGTGTGGAGATTTAGGTGTTAGGGCACGGTGAGCTTTCTATCTGTTCAGAGATTTTCGGAGGTTTGCGAGGTAGTTGCATGCGTCCGCAGTCCTGCTCCCTCTCCTGCTTACTATTATAGAATTTAATTTCGTTGACATGTATATTTTATGTAGATGCTCATGACCAGTGACTCCGAGTTCTCAGGGGTTGTATTTAATGTTCAGTATAGATTTAACTGTTTTATAAATGTTTAAAGAAAACTTTTATGGGTAATCGGTATAGTAAGGACGTAAATGGAAGCTTATTGTGATTCGGGTTTGGGTTTTGGCTGTCCTAGTTCCATGATAGGCGCCATCACGACTGGTCTGCATTTGGGGTCGTGATAATTTGGTATCAGAGTGCTAGGTTACATAGGACTCACCGGTCATGGGCAGGTTTAGTAGAGTCTTGCGGATCGGTACGGAGACGTCTGTACTTATCTTCGAGAGGCTGCAGAACCCTTAAGAAAATCTCAAATTTTTAAAAATTCTTGTTGTGCGAATCCATTGTATTCAGCCAAAATCGTAACTCTTGAATTCCTTCCATGTATTCGAGCGCGCACGAGAGTGCCTAGTATCAGTTGTGCATCGACATCTTGTGGCTTCCATAGATGAGATGTGATTTCGGCATGTTGGTAATGGGCCAGTCTGGAGGACTTGAGGCCGGATTCATTATGTGGCTTGATTGCTGAGATTTTCGTTGTGTGGGCACATGTAATTGGGGACTTGTATATCCGTTTGTGTTTTTATTGATGAGAATTGGTGACTAAGATGCCTATGTGGTGGGTGTGATTTGATGGTTAGATGTGTTCAGACTGTGATCTGTGACAAAAAGGGGTGGCTGAAAATGTGGCAAGGTTTATTGAGTGTTCGATTTCTGTCTCGATTGGTATATGGCCTTGTGTTGTGAGTATGTTGGGAGACCTCTCGTGTTGTGTAGTTGTGGAGTGAAGCGGATTTCTCTGTTGGGTTATGAGTTCCTGGTGATGTCTTTTGAGTTGATTGTTTGCCCCAGTAACATTCATGTATTTGATTGATGGTGTATTCCAGCCGTATTGGCACTCCTTGTTATTATATTCATTGATGGCGCCCTGGCATATTCGCGTAGCCAGGAGTAGCATACTCAGTATCTGAGGATGGCATTATAAGGATTCAGGGAGGAAAGGCTCTATGCCAATTCACTGAGTGTGAATTTTGGCTCGGTTCAATAGCATTCTTGAGACATGCGGTGTCCAGTGAGAGTATCCATATGGTCATACATGTGAGGGTAGAGCTTCCAGAAGCTCGAGATTTTTTTGACCACCGCTCCAGTGTTAGTTATGCCATCAGCTTCAAGTTTTTACCGCGTATCGTGGTGCCTCGAGTGTAGGCGTTGGTTGTGTTCAGATGCAGGAAGGTGTAGTGATTGTGTGATAGTTCTGGTCTTCATAGGTGTATGGAGATGAAGTTGAGGCTAATAGGGAAGGGGTACCTCCTGCGGGTTGTCCTAGGGTGTGTGGTCCCTATGTAGTTTATGATAAGTTCTCTTCTACCAGTAAAATGATATATGTTCTAATTTGAGTTTAGATCGCTTGTGGGATTTGGCATGACCATCACAATGGTGGATGCGAGATGGGCAATTGATTTGAGTGTTAGATGGTTTGGGTCATATAAGCTTATGGAGGATTTAGTTGAATCCCACCACTGCATGGTGGCAGTGATAATGTGTGGGCATAGTCTTGTTTGTCTTGATCTTTGTCTTTGAGCCAATTAGGGGAGTTCGTTATTGATAAGTTGATTACATGATTATTTGTGGTATTGGTTTCAGTTCGAGGTATAGTGGTAAATCAGTTATGACCTGCAGGTATGGGGTCTCGGAATGTCACGAGTAATGGAAATTTCTTCGATATAGGTTGTAATGTACTCTGTCGGGTAATTGGGTTCTATTGAATGATTTAGTGGAAATTGTAAAAGGTGTAGTGTGTGCAGTGTATGAATTTGCTTGTGGCTTCAAGTGAGTGGATTAATTTCCTTGTATGTTAGTGTGCAAATGGGTCAGGTTGATTCTGTCTCATTGGTCAGTGTGATTGAGATTTACGTTAGAGAATGTCAAGACTTGTGGTATTCTACATCATCACGGATTCGACATATCGGTATCAGGAAGGTGAAGGTAATGGCTTTAGATTCGCAGGAAGTCTCTTCAGGGTAATTTTTTCTAATGTGGTGCATTTGGGGATAATTGAGGGAGTATTCAGTCGCTTATGAGCCTTAGACGGTATGGTTTTGTGCTTGGGTTGCGTGTGGTGAGTCTGGGTTACAAATTTGTGGTATTACGGCAGGAAGAAGTATCGATTTGAAGGTAAGTCAGGAGAAACTTGGGTAAATAGGGCAACTTGGTAGTAGGTCGGATCGGCATGGTAAGGGATACGATTAATTCTTTGGGTGTTCATCAGGTGACGAGGTTTTGTTTCGGGTGTTTCTTAGCAATGCTCTTGGATTTTTGGCGGCCTGCGTAGTTGCTTGAGTAGAAGAATTCAGTCCCGATGGGTTGGTGTTGCGCAAATGGGATTCCAGATAGTCCCTGATGGTTTCTAACGCGGTTAAGGGTGCATATTTCTTATGGAGTGTAGTGAGTTTGTTTCTAAATGGGATCAAATGGAAATTCTTGGCTAGTTGGGTACGTAGTTTCTTGTGGCTCGGAAGGGACCATGGAGTTCCCGTATTTTTCCTAGGTTGGCATGGCGTGTGCGGTATGTTGGGTAGAGTTGAGATTTGCATATGTGAGGTCACGGTTTGGTTCTGGAAGGAAGGTCATAAATTCTTAGGGAGCATGGGCAATTTCAGATGACTAGGTAGATGATATCACTAATTGGTGCGACTTGATGAGGGTATATAATTCAGGAAGAGCAATGTGTTTTAGTTAAGGGTACTTCATTGGTATCGCGGCGCCCTATTTTTGGATCGATTGTTGATATTCAAGGTCGCTTGGTAAACGGAAAAATTATAGGGGTATCCCCCGTGGAATGAGTGAGTATTTGGGATGTGTTATGTATTCGAGCCGTGGAGTGTTGATCAGATATGGTAATCCGTATGTTTCATGGACTTCGAGACTGAGCGTTCTCATAAACAGGATATTTGTGGAAGTGAACTGTGAAGATGCGAGCTGAGCTAGTCAGAAGTTAGTATGTACCATGATTATGTCATTATGAACTTTTCGGTAAGTTGTCTATGTTTTGTGGGTGATCAGAGTTAATTTAGTGTCACTAGTAGGCTAATATGGGTGCGTGTTCTTCACCGGGTAAAAATTGTTGGCTCCGAATTTCTATTATTGTGAAATGTACCATTCCGTTGTGATTGATTTGTACATGTTCTGGAGTGATCTATGAGTTACCCTTCGGTGTTGCGAGGAGTGGTGATTATTGGTTATATGCATATATCGTGCGGTTCTAGTTAGGCGTTATAGCTAGATTTGAGTAAGGTAAGTAATTGGGTGTTGCGGTATTGAGACGTGTTGGTTATATACCTTCTTATTCGGGTGGCATGGTATCGTCCGGTTTTCCCGTGGTTATGGCAATTCACTTTGAGTACCTAATGGGTAATTTCGAACGGTTATTGATTTTGGGCAAGGTGTCTTGAAGTATTTCAAGTGGACCGGCGTTGGATGAGATCGCTTAGTGTAGCGGAGTTATGTAGGGGTATGACCTTTGGTATTGGATGTATATGTTTCGATTATTCGCAGTGTATGCCAGGCTGTTAGTATGATATGGTGATGGTAATTGTTAAGGGAAGGATAGTCCTCTCTTGGGGATCTTTTATATAATTTGATTCCATTGGGAATTTGCTGATAAGTGCACAAGTTGCACCGGTTTTGGCTTCGAATTGTATCGATGTGGGGTAGTTGTGGTTGATGAAAAGGGTTTATAGGACCTAGAAGGAATGTTCTCGAAATTTTCTACAACATAGTTGGAAGGATAAATATCGGGTGTCGGCTTTGAAATCTGCTATAATTCCTGTTTGGGAAGGGGTAGTTTCATGTCTGGTTGATCGGACGAATGGTTGTTAGTTCTACGTGCTTCTTTCATCTTTGGCAGTATATGGAAGTGTTAGAGCGAGGCATTTTTTTGATAAGAGGTTATGTACCGGTATTGGGTTGTTCTGAGCAGTTATTGTGGTTAAGAGTTATTACTATGAGTGTTTGAGTCATGCGGTGTATTAGGTGATTTCATCTTGGGTGCGTATATGGCTTGATTCAGCATGTTCAGACTTGTTCAGTCTATAGTTATGGAAATTTTGATCTTGTATATTATTTTAGAAGTGGGAATTTGGTTCTAAGGTTTATGAGCCAAGATTTGGATTTCAAAATTTCAACGGTATTGTGCTATTGGATCTATATGGGATAGGGTCACATGGGATCACCCCCGGGTATGTGCATGATAAGATACGTAACAGTTTGATAGTGTTGGAGAACAACTCTTGGCACGTTCGAGGACGAACGTATGTTCAAGTGGGGGAGGATGTAACGACCCGGCCGGTCGTTCTGAGAGTTTAGCCTTGTTTCCCCCGTTTCTGCTTCATTTTATGTGGTTCAACTTCATTTATGTGTGTTGGGCTGGTTGTTCGGGTTCAGAGTGGTCATGATGAGAATTGAGGCATTTGGTCTCACAAGGTAGCCTAATAGTTGAGAAAGTCAATTGAGAGTTGACTTATTGGTGAACGACCTGGGAATTCGGATTTTATGGCTCGGATAGCTTTGTTAGGTTATTTGAAACTTAGGATTGTGTTCGGAATGAAGTTTGGATGTCCAGTGTAGAATTAGGCTTGAATTGGCGAAAGTTAGTTTTTGGCGATTTTCGGTCGGCAGTGGAAAATAATCTATTAGGGTCGGAATGGATTTCCGAAAGTTGGAACAGGTCTGTAATGTCATTTTGAGTACGTGTGCAAAATTTCAGGTCTATCGGAGGTGTTTTGGTTCNGGAAGTTTCAAAGTTCATAGGCTTGAATTTGATGTGATTTTTGTGTTTTTGCGTTGTTTTTGGTGTTTCGAAGGCTCGACTAAGTTTGAATGATGTTATGGGATATGATGGTATGTTTGGTTGAGGTCCCGAGGGCCTCGGGTGTGTTTCAGGTGGTTAACGAACCAACTTTTGGCTTGTAAACTCGGCAGATTTTTGTTGGTGTGAGGTTCTTGTTTCCTTCTACGCGATCGCGAGAGGATGTTTGCGATCGCGTAGAGTAAAGAGTGGGGCAGGCATTTTATTCTATGCGATCGCGTGGTTAGGATTGCGATCGCATAGGTTGGTCAGGTAAGGTAGTGCGATCGCGTAGGTATTTATGCTATCGCGTAGAGGATTCTGAGGGTGCGTGAGTGGGTTGAGCCGTTGTTTTTTGTGATCGCGTAGAGTGGTTTGTGATCGCGTGGGTTTATATCCTTTTGAATCGCGATCGCGTGTGGATGTCTGCGACCGCGCAGTATAATTTGATGGGGAGCAGATTTGTTCTTCGCGATCGTGTGGGAGCTTCCGCGATCGCAGTGAAGGAGAGGCCTGGGCAGTCAGTTTTAAGTTCTATTTCGGGGGTTCTTGGCCATAACTAGTTTTTCCATTAGAGAGCTCGGGGGAAGGACATTTTGGACGAGCTTTTCAGTGGGGTTCTTTTGGTAAGTGTTCTTCAACTATCTTTTGTTCAATTTCATGAATTTGTCTTGATTTTCACCATGCAGTTTGAGGAATTAAAGTAGAAAAGTTGGAAAATGGGAGGAAAATTTTGTTGGTGTTTTGAGTGGGCAATTGAGGTCGGATTTTGGTAAATTTGGTATGTACGGTCTCGTAAGGGAATGAGGATTCTAGTGATGCAAATTTTATCGAATTCCGAGACGTGGGCCCGGGGCTCAGGTTTGGCCGAATTTCGAGATTCTTGTATAATTTGATAGTTTTCGATTGGGTTGTCTTCCTTTAGTAAATATTGATGATGTTGAAGTGGTTTTGGCTAGATTCGGAGCAATCGGGAGCCAATTTGAGGATCAAGATCATAGCGGACTAGTGTTGGCCAGGTAGAGGTAAGTAATGGTTATAAATCTTGTCCTGAGGGTATGAAACCCCGGATTACATATTTCTCACTGATTTTAGAAAGGCGCACATGTCGGATGACGAGTATGTGGCGCGTACTGATTTTTGGGATTGGACTAGGTCCTCTCCGCGGAAACTAATGAGTTGCATATTTACTCAAAACCTTACGTTAAATTATGTTCTAAAGATTTGTGAAATATTTGGGCTATAAGCCGTGTTTGGGGCCTCGCATCGATCTGTTTAGACCGCTTGGGGGCTTTTTACTGCTGTTTTACCTCACTATTTGTTGATGATTTCACTCAGCCACATTGTGTATAGTGTTTTTCGAAACTCAGCCTGATTTACACTACTTTGAGATTTAAAATGATGTTTTGGGTCGAGTACCCTGTTTTACTGATTCGCCAGAGGGTCCTTTTGAGTGGTTCTGCTGAGTGAGGCCGAGGGCCTGATTGTGAGGTGTTGAGTGATGGTGAGGTGCTGAGTGATATTAGCGCTTGGGCTGAAGGAGCTCCTCTGGAGTCTGTACACACCCTTAGTGAGCGCACCGAGTGCCGAGTGACGAGCGATTGGGAGGCATGAGTGATTGTGAGGTGCTGAGTGATTGTGAGGTGCTGAGTGACTGTGAGGCATGCCAGAGGGGCTGATTATGATACATGTTTTTGCCCAAGGGGCTACTTATGATTTTACTACTTTCATTTTCATACTAAATCTTTCGGTTTGAAGTTTTTAAAAATATACATTCTTTAAAGGACTTTTCTGAAGTTGGTTTTAAGGCATGATGATTTCGTATATCTATGTTTATACTATTGTAAAGTACGACTGTGTATATTGTGATTTGATGGCATTGATTTTTATGTGTTTCTTGTTGCTCACTCCTGATTTATTTTCATTACTACTGAGTTGGTGTACTCACATTACTCCCTGCACCTTGTGTGCAGATTCAGGTGTTAGGGCAGGGTGAGCTGTCTATCTATTCCAGAGATTTTCGGAGGTTTGCGAGGTAGCTGCATGCGTCCGCAATCCTGCTACCTCTCCTGCTTACTATTATAGAATTTATTTTCGTTGAGATGTATATTTTATGTAGATGCTCATGACCAGTGACTCCGGGTTCTCAGGGGTTGTATTTAATGTTCAGTATAGATTTAACTGTTTTATAAATGTTTAAAAGAAACTTTTATGGGTAATCGGTATAGTAAGGACACAAATGGAAGCTTATTATGATTCGAGTTTGGATTTTGGCTGGCCTAGTTTCATGATATGCGCCATCACGAGTGGCTTGGATTTGGGGTCGTGACACCCGTAAACCAAAATAACAACTGCGTATGTGCCAGGAACTAGTGTCAGAATTCCTACAGGCATACTAACAGAATATACAAAACATAATATACAATCCCATTGTCTTAAAGAAATAGACGGGAAATAAGAAAAAGAGAACTACATGGTGCTGCCGAGGATTGTCAGGAGAAGCAGCTCACCGTGAAGTCGGGTCCAACTAAGATCAGAATCTAGCTCCGGTCTGATAACCAGATGCACCAGCCTCAGAACCTGTACAATTAAGTACAGAAGTGTAGCATGAGTACATAAACAAATATGTACCCAGTGAGTATCCCGCCTAACCTCGAAGAGGTAGTGACGAGAGGTTGACTTGACACTCACTAAGGTCCAACAAAATGATTATCAATATGTAATATCAGTAACGGACATACAAGGATGATAAAAGCAGTAAACATTTAAAATAACAGTAATTCAAATAAATACGGGAAGTAAATATACAACTTCTACCTCATTATTCTTTTCTTTCCTTTAAAAATTAATCTGAACACTCATCCATAACAGAATTCTTAACAATTTAACATGTGCATACAGGATAAGGACAACCAGCCTGAGCCATCATAATGATCATATTTGTGCAGTGCCAAGGGTCGAACGGCCCAAACCATAATATATATATATATATATATATATATATATATCTTTCAATCTCGCTGTGGCGTACGGCCCGCTCCGATGAGAGTGGGGGAAATAACACTCCGCTCGCGGAATGTAAATTGCAAAACGGCACATGCACACACAATCCACACATTTATTATTTATCAATTACTTTTCGTGAAAAATTCCTTAAAATTACTTAAATTCCATCATCTCAGGAAAAGAAGCCGCATGTAACATTAATCCACTAAGCATATAATTCATTTCAAGGAAAACATAAAACATGGTGTAAGCCTAACTACCCGGACATAACAATAAAAGCCGATACGTACAGACTCTCGTCACTTTGTATGTATGTAGCCCCCACAGTTATCACATATAGAATTTAAATCACCTAGGGGACAATTCGCCCTTACAAGGTTAGAAAGGAGACTCACCTCGTGCAGAATCTACTCCCCGGACCAAGAACGCGTCCGGAACTCCGAACTCTACACCCGAGGACTCGAAACTAGCCAAGTATTATACAAATACATTAATTTACGCTCAAAGTGTGGAAATTCTCCTACTCCTTTAGTAAATTCACCATTCCTGAAGAAATTCTAAAATTTAACCCCGGGTCCGCATGCTCGGATTCCAAAAATTCTCGAAGGAAACACTTACCCATAGCCTAAGGATCATTAATATACGATTTTTACTTGATTTCATAGCTAATTCACAGGTAAATTCTCAAATTATCGAAAGCCCTAGGTTACTACCAAATTCTTGATTTTTCACTAATTAGGTGATTAAACTAAACTAGGAATTCATACGTTAACAAGTCATGAGATGAAATTTACTTACCTTCTAAGGGTTGGGACGTGAAGCCTTCTTCCCAAGCTCTCAAAGTGTTTAATGGATGAAAGAGTGAAGAAAACAATGAGGAATCCTGTGCCTAAGAAACACATTGTCTGACAGTTTTTCCACACCTGCGGCTCGAGGACCGCACTTACGGTCTCGCACCTGCGAAAATGAGTGAGGGAGCCTGGGCCCGCACCTGCGGAGTGGAGACTGCACCTGCGGCTCCGCTCCTGCGGAACTTTGCCGCACCTGCGAGAAATGGCATGCCTACTGGGGGCTGCACCTGTGAGGCTGGGACCGCAGGAGCGGTCCCGCACCTGCGACTAGGCAACCGCACCTGCAGTCAACACCAGAGCAGGTGCACCAGAAGCTATTTCAGCTGGTTTTTGGCCTCGTGTGGTGTTTGGGAGGCACCTGGGCCCACCCGATCCCCCATCCAAATATACCAACAAGTCCCAAATCATAATACGGACTCGCTCGAGCCTTCGGAACACCCAAAACAACCTAAAACCCAAAATCACACCCCAAAACCCCTAGAACCAAACTTAGGAACTTTAAGTTTTCTTGACTTCTCTAACAACGCGCCGATATGACCTATACTACTCGGAATGACACCAAATTTTGCAGGCAAGTCATAAATGACATAACGGAACTATTCTCGATCTCGGAATTCCGTTCGGACCTCGATAACACAAAAACACGTCCCAAACCACAATAGGAACTTAAGGAACATCTTATTTGAATATTGGGTGCCGAAACGCTCCCGGGTCATCAGAAAACCATTCCAAACATACGCCCAGGTCCAAAATCATCATATGAAGCTACCGAAATCGACGAAACTCGATGCCGAGGTCGTTTACTCAAAATGTTGACCGAAGTCAAACTTGGACTTAAAGGCCAACCTTAAGGAACCAAGTGTTCCAATATTGCTCTAAACACTTCTGAATCCCGGACCACCTACCCCCGCAAGTCATAAATCACAATAAGTCGCTATGGGAAGTTTCATTTAGCGGAACGGGGTCTGTTAACACGAAACGACCGGTCGGGTCGTTACATTCGAGGTTAGACTAGATACTTACTGGGTACGCATTATTTTTCGTACTCACGCTACACTTTTGCACTACTGAGACAGGTTTTACCAGTGGTCACGTTGGCGTGTATTCGATAACCTACGGAGACTTAGTGGTGAGCTTCTTGCCTTGACTCGATCCGCAGCACCGCAGTCTCCTTCTACCTTATTTATCATTCATGGTTGTTACTTTAGGACAGTAGTCTTAGTAGTTTTGTATATTCCTTAGATTTTCTCATGTATTGTGACGCCGGATTTTGGGAACTTGTAGCATTTATGCACTGATGTACTCGTCATTTCTATCATCGCAGAGTATGTACTTATTATGTTGGCATTTTTGTTCAAAAATACTTGTCACTGTTGCATGAAATCTAGTTTAAAATGTTCTCTAAAAAGGAAAACTTATGTATTACTTTGTTAAAGAGGGGTAAAGAAATTGTAGTCATACTTGTGGGATTGCCTAACGACGGCTTTAGGTGGAGTCTCGACCTATTACGGATTTGAGTAATGACAGAACATGAACCAATCAACTTCAAATAAGGGATGTAATGGTAAAAATAAAAATGGAGGATATAACAAGATAGAGTAACTTATTTTAATGTGCATAATAAATCTAAGAGTCTAAAACAGTCGAATTTACACAAATAAGCCATTTACACACTTTCGTCACCAATAAGCCATTTACACACTTTCGTCACCTTGTGTATATGTCTTTCATGCAGTTCAAATAGTGCAAAGAACTCAACTCGTACGGGGTAGTTTTCCCACACAATGTTAGGCAAGATACTTACCTCAAAAGCCCTCAATCAATACTCTAAAATATCTTTTCCTTTACAATTCACGTCCGCTCGGCTCAAATATAACTAGAATCGACTTAATAACATCAAATAATACAAGATAAATCAATTCCAATAAATAAAGCTATGATCTTTACACAATTTCTTAAAAGTCAACCCTGAGTTAGCCCGGTCAATAACCCGATACAAGGGTAGATTCCGACTACCCATAACCCCACGAGTCTATATATGTGTTTTTTTTTCAAAATTCGAGTCCAATTTGACTCCTAAATCCCAAATCTTTATTTTTCAAAACATAGAGAAAGTTTCTCAAAATTCCCCTTTGATTCTCATAATTTAGATGTTAAATCACATATATAATCATGTAAAATAGTTGAAAATTGATCAAAATCACTTACCCAATAATTGTATATGAAATTCCCCTCTCCAACTCACCTCCTACCGAGTTTAGGGTTCAAAATATGAAACAATAAGCTGAAATCACAAAATTCCAACTCTTATCCTAGTTGTAGATGTCGTATTTGCGACCAAAAGTTTGCAATTACGGATGCTCACATTTGCGATGTTCATAATTACAACTACATGTTCGCAATTGCGACCAAGTTTCTCAAATAATACTAAAAGTTCGCAGTTGCAATAGTTCGCAACTGCAAAGTACCAGCACCAGCAATCCCAAACTTCACCGAAATGATCTGAAACCACCCCAAAACTCATTTGGAACCTCCTGGACACAAACTATATATGCATTTCAATCATAAAACACGTTACATACCTGCTCGCTCATTCAAAACACTAAAAAGTGGTCATCTTGACCTGATATTGACCATGGTCAAAGTCCAAATTTCTTAACTTAACTTGTCTCTCAACCAATGATCCAAAACATGTCCAAGCCCCTGGGGACCCCGTCAAATCATACCAACAAGTACTAAAATGTAACACGATGAGGCCTCAAATACTGAAACATAACATCAAAACCACGAACCGCACCTCAATTCAAGCTTAACGAACTATGAATTTTCAACTTCTACACCTCATGTCGAATCATATCAAATCAACCCGAAATGACGTCAAGTTTTGCATGAAAGTCCCAAATGACACATTGGAGATATTGCAACTCCCGGAATAGCAATCTGAACTCGATATCTACAAAGTCAACTCCCGGTCAAACCGCTCAACCTTCCAAACCTTCAACTTTCTAAATTTCGCCAAAATGCAACGAATCAACCTACGGACCTCCAAATAAAAATCCGGCATACAACCAAGTCCAAAATAACTATACAAAGCTAGTGGAATCATCAAAACACCATTCCGGAGTCGTATTCACAAAATCCAAGCTCCGGTTAACTCTTGACACTTAAGCTTCTAAAACAAGAATCATTCTTCCAAATCAATCCCGAATAATCCAAAAATGAATCAGGCCACACACGCGAGCCATAATAAACAACACAAAGCTATTTGAGACCTTAAGCCACGGAACGAAACACTAATTTCCTAAACGATTGATTGGGTCATTACAATTAGGGTGGGAGAAAATAAGTAGTTAAAAATAACATACATAGAATGAATTATCATGAGTATAACTAATCCTATTACAAAGAAACATGTACTTAAAGTTCATGAGATAATTCATTTTAAATATATTTCAGATTAATTATTAGACACATTTCTAACTCAAAACTAAATATCAGTTGCAAATTCTACAAATAAAATTAAAGTCCCTAAAGGACACAGTCTACACTACGCTTGAAGTATGGTAGTGTACTGACCCGACAAGTCATTTTAAGCATTTGCACTTTGCTCGGTAATTTGAAGGCGTGAGTAGCTCCGTATGATGTATTATGACTTGTGTGGATTTTCGGTTTTGGTTTTTAAGTTTTTCGGAAGACATTTGGAAGAATGAATTTCATTGTTGAAGCTTTTAGTTGGAAGAGTTGACCAAGTTTGACTTTTGTGAATTTGACCCCGCAATGAAGTTTTGAGGGATCCGTTTGGTCCGGATGAAGATTTTGTACTTGAGCATATTCTCGGATTTGCTTTTGGATATTTCTAGAAGGATTCGGCGCTAATTGGCGAAAGATGGAAATTTGAAGGTTTGGAAAGTTCATAAGCTTGATCGGGAGTTGATTTTGATGATATCGGATTTGGATTTTGGTTCCGGGAATTTGAATAGCTTCGTTATGTCATTTGGGACTTGTGTGAAAAATTTGAGTTCATTCCAAATTGATTTGATATGTTTCGGCGCGAGTTTTGGAAGTTGAAAGTTCAAAAGTTCATTATGTTCGATTTGAGGTGCGATTTGGCTTTTCGATGTTGTTATGTGTGATTTGAGGCCTAGAGTAAGTCCGTGTTAGGTTATAGGAGTTTTTGATATATTCGGACGGGGTCCCGAGTGGCACGGATGAATTTTGGACAAGGTTCGGACTATTTTGTCGCATGTTACATTTGCTAAAGCTGGTGGTTCTGGTGTGGTTGCATCTGCGGACAATTGGTCTCAGAATAGACATTGCAAATTCAGGGTCTCCTTCCCAGAAGTGAGTTGAGACCTGGGTAAGGAATATCGCAGAAGCGGAAACTGGACGCATCTGCGGCCCCGCAGAAGCGATGGTCTTGGGTGCAGAAGCGAGATTGAGCACAGAAGCGTGTTTGTCTTTGAACCTGCGATTGTGCAGAAGTGGATTGGAATCCGCAGGTGCAAGGTGTCATCTGGCTAGTGAAGTCCGCAGAAGCGGAGCTCGTATCACAAAAGTAGCTCATCTGTCCGCAAAAGCGGAAATGGATGGGCAGAAGCTTTTAAATCGAGGGCTTGGTCATTTTGTTCATATTTGGAGCTATAGACCTCGGATTGAGACGATTCTTGAAGCAATTTTCACCATGTGACTTGGGGTAAGCATTCTTGACTCAATTTTGATTATATTTCGTGATTTTATCTTTGTTTTTGGTAATTGGATTATGGATTTTAAAGAGAAAATTAGGGTTTTGGCCTAAAGTTTCATAGAGTGAGTTTTTGAGTTTTGAACATCGATTCGGAGTCAGATTTGGGTGAAACTAGTATGGTTAGACTCATAATTGAATGGGTTGTCGGATTTTGTGTGTTTTGTCGGGTTTCGAGGTACAGGCCCAAGTTTGATTTTTGGTTGATTTTGGGCGTTTGAGTGAAGATTCGACCTCTATCAATCAAAATTGTTTCCTTAGACTTTATTGTATGTATTTGAGTTGATTTTGGCTAGTTTCAAGCCGTTCGGAGATCGGTATGCATGGGATGGCATTTTTGGAGCATCGTTTGGCTTGCCCGACAATGGATTTGGCTTGTTCAAGGTAAGTAACACTTCTAAACTTGGTGCTGAGGGTATGAAACCCAACATTGCGTGTTATGTGATTGATGTTGAGATAACGCGCATGCTAGGTGACGGGCGTGTGGGCATGCACCGTGTGAATTGTCATGTAGTCAATTATGGAATTGTTTAGCTATCTTCTCGAGACATCTTTACCTACTCTATGATTTAGAATACCAGAGCTGTAATTCATGCTAGAAATCATGTTATATTTATTGGTATTATGCTACTCTATGTAATAATATGTTGGTATTATTGGGACCCACTGAGGTTATTTTTTCTCTTGAATTACATGCTTAAATTGAAGTTTCGTACTCAGTCATATTTATTCATTATATATCATATCTCATTATCTCTTTCTAATTATTGATACATCATATCATCATTTTCGGGCTAGTTCCATGACATTGTGAGCCCGAGAGACTATAGAGTTTGATGACTAAGTGAGGTCGAGGGTCTGTTTATGAGTGATATTTATGGGATCAGGTTGCAAGTTGTAGCATGTTTTAATTTATTGATGCATGGATCTGGTTATTATAGCGCTTGGGCTGAAGGAGTCCCTACGGAGTCTGTACACACCCCCAGTGAGAGCAGTTGATTTTTATTGAGGGATGGATCTTCCCTGGGCATGGATCTTGCCTGAATCATTTATATTTGGAGATGGATCTTCCCTGGGCTGGATTGGCCTTATATAGTACTAAGTGATNTCCTGGGCATGGATCTTGCCTGAATCATTTATATTTGGAGATGGATCTTCCCTGGGCTGGATTGGACTTATATAGTACTAAGTGACTGAATGTTAGTTGATATATATATATTTGAGATGGATCTTCCCCTAGGCTAATTGGCCTTATACAGTACTGAGTGACAGACTCTCAATTGATATATATATATAAATGGGATGGATTGGCCATATACAGTGTTAAGTAACTAAACATGTCGAGTGATTGAGCATGATGAGTGGAAAGTGTGAGACAGCGAGATTGAGTACTCTGAGAGTGTGAGTACATGAGTTCATCACTGAGATACATTGCATTTGACA